>JAGHPS010000531.1:0-111174 GCA_020976635.1 Castanea crenata
ACTCCCAACTACAACTAGACAACAATATCTAAACTACACAACCAAGATTGACTACCCAGATACACATATCAGGGACAAAATCCCAGCAACTAACAAACTAAAATACAAGATAATGCAAAACTAGACAGCTACACATCCACTTAGCAAATCAGCAAGAAGAAGAATCTGCAACAGTTGGAAAGTTGTACTACCACATAGATCAAACTTTAGGCTTAAACACAACATCTGAGATACCCCATCTGGCGCTGATTTTTTTGTTGATGCTAGAGCTGGGATATACAACCTTGCTTTCAATTTTATACTTCTCCTGATTCTTTGTCTCCTAATTTTCTTCCTCTATTCTCAAAGTGCCCCGGTGCTTAACAGCATTTCTTTCAGCCCAAACATGGTATATACCAGCAATGAAGCCTAACCTGCAACAATCTGCCCTAAAGATTTTTCCTTTTCAATTTTGTATTGCCCAGGTGATGAGATTACCCCATTCATCATCAAGGCCTTCTTGACAGCACCATCTTTTAATTATCCTCCAATTTCTTTGAGAAAAAGGGCATTTGAAGAAGATATGGTCCCTATTTTCAGTGCATGCTCTACATAGTACACACAAAATGTCACAACTTATTACCCAACTAACTATTCTTTCATTAGTAGATAATCTATCAGTCAAAGCCAACCAAGAGACGACAACATGCCTTGGGATGGCTTTGGCAAATCAAACAATTTTCCACCAATTGAGTAGGCCTCCTTGGCCTAATTTGGTCCCAAGCACTTGAGATAGAAAAAAGTAACAAGATCATCAGACCTTGCATATCTCCAATTCCAAGCCTTGTTTAGAATCACAGTCACTAGAGAGTTTAGCATTTAATGAGGTGGCAGCATCATACACTATTCTATGCCCAAATTTTTGACAGAGAGGGCCATCTCTATCATGTCACATGTAAGTGTTAGAACCATCCCCCACCAGGACTTGATTAATGGCCTAGCCAAATCTCAAAGTTGAAAGTTATTCAAAGTTCTTAATCAAATGAACCAACCTATTTTCTAATTGTTTTCTGATTCAGGCCATATTCCCAAATTTAAACTTATCTAAGTTTCCACTTTCCACGCCATAAAATCTGTTACACATTTTCCCCTTTATTTGGCCTGCTTACATATTCAAATGAATAAACCTATTTTCTGTCCCCTTTTTTTAAGGCTACTCTTTACACTGGGTAAAATTAAAAAGAACGTATTGTACAATGAAATGAGGCCCATTTTATGCCACTATATTGCAATTTCAAGAAGTGAATCTGTAATTAAAAGGCACTTATTTACATCAAACTACTTATAGAGGGTGATGAATTGATGAAAATAAGGGACAAATTACATTTTAAAGATTATGGAAATTTAATATCCTCATGGATGGCTTAATGCTTGAGTAGTTGTTTAAGATTGTTCAAAATAGACTGGTCAAGAAAAAATCATCTCAGGCTGGCGTTTATTAGATTTGATAATCATGGGAACCAATATATGAGTAATTGCATTTTGTGGAGGGTATAGTAGTTTGAGTAATCACAGTTGGTATGAATAAATAATTTCCAAAAATTTTTTGGTATTAGGAGACTCTGACCAAATAATTGAAGTCATTAGCAAACAAGATTATATATACTAGAAGCATAAAAATAACAGTTTTTTTTTTTGTCCTTCTTTTCTAGATGTTAGTCAGGTTGGTTACCTAATCTATGAAATGGGAACCATAAGATGACATGTCTGGTAGTTTATAGCTTGCCAGATGTATTGCTTGTATCATTGGAAGTAAAAACACTCTAGAAAGCAAGTTTTTTATTTTAAAAATTAAAGTTTTATACCATTCAAAGACAATCTAGTGCTTTGTAGAACATTTATATTGGGCAACCTGTAATTCCTACATGATACTTTTCCTTGAATGGTTTAAGGCATAAAATTGAAATTGATTAGAATCAACATGCAATTTCATGGTGAAGATGACCACTGACCATTAAGAAACTACATCGTTTTCAAATTTATCTTTATAAATTTTATGTATGAATGGGTATTGTGTGGTTTTGTTTTACATTGTTTGGCTTTACTTGAGACATCAATCAGATAGAAAGTATAAATTACATCTATTAAGCCATCCGTCCTAATTATCCAAACTTTCCTTTTTATATTTACTATAATAGGTTAAAATTATATGCAGAGTAATATTTTTAAACACATTCTTTAATATTTTGTTTGGTACTTTGTTTGAAATAGGGAACACTTAATGATGGGAGAGTAATTGCTGTGAAGCAACTGTCTGTAACATCACACCAAGGAAAGAACCAATTCCTAACTGAGATTGCTACTATATCTGCTGTGCAACACCGTAACCTTGTGAAGCTGTATGGATGTTGTATTGAGGGAGATAAACGACTCCTTGTGTATGAGTATCTAGAAAATAAAAGTCTTGATCACGCATTATTTGGTATGTGAACACATCTTTGTTGTTGCTAGCTGATCGTGTAAGTATTTATTTATACTATGTAGATATAATTTATATGCTTGCATGAGATAGGAAAAAGAACCTTGAGCCTCGATTGGTCAACGCGATTTGATATATGCTTGGGTGTAGCAAGAGGTTTAGCTTATCTTCATGAGGAGTCACGGCTTCGGATTGTACATAGAGATGTGAAGGCTAGTAATATCCTGCTTGACTCTGATCTCATCCCCAAAATATCAGACTTTGGCTTGGCTAAGCTTTATGATGATAAAAAGTCCCACATAAGCACGCGTGTTGCAGGGACTATGTAAGACCCTAGAGGCTTAGCTTGTCACCTTGTCTTTCTGAATTGCATAATCCTCTATTTTGTGCATGTAAGATCCTAGAGGCTTAGTTAGATTAGTACTAATTTGTGCATGTGATTTTTACTGGTGCAGTGGGTATCTTGCACCGGAGTACGCCATGCGTGGGCACCTTACAGAGAAGGCTGATGTGTTTGCCTTTGGTGTTGTGGCTCTAGAGCTTGTTAGTGGGAGGCCAAATTCTGACTCAAGCTTGGAAGAAGAAAAGATATATCTTCTTGAATGGGTATGAACAAGATTTTTGTGCACCATGACAGTCATCTTTCTTTAATTGGTTGGATTTTTTTTTTTTTTCCAAAAGTTTCAGTAGTATATATTTTTGTTTGAATATGTGTTTTGGGTTCATGACAGTCATGATCCATCCACAGCCATATATATTTTTTACTTCTGCCAAAAGTTGAAGTACCAACAAAGCTTGGATCATAATTTATCAATAAATAAACAAAGAGGAAAGTTAGGACGTCTAAAGGAAGTGAAGTAATTTTATTTGCTTATGTAAAATATTTGCAAAATGAGTCCAATTTGCAGCATAATAGGAAATAAAATGAGTCTCCATGCCCAAATCTATACTAGTATGAGCCTACTTTTTGTATGACCAAATACTATGTAATGGTCTCTTTCCAAGTTATTTTGTGAAATTCAAGATAACACATAAATTTTGTTTTTTTACCTTATTTATTCATAATTTTGTGATGTTCTTGATTTTAAAGTTTACACACTTAGATATTGAAATATATGTCAAGCTTGACCTGTCAGTGTCAATCATTTATATGTCACCGAAAATTTAAAATGTGTGTTAATGGAGAGGCAGTTAGATTCACAAGATGAGCTCGTGGTTGACTTTAGGGCTATCAACTAGATTTTATTTATATCTCCAGTAAAACATGGTTGTCTTATTCATTCAGAAAATTTGAATACTCACTACCAATACCTTTATACTATGTTATGAACGCTTAGGCTGTTAAACACATTGAAACAATTGGAATATTGGATTACTCACTTCCACCACTTTTGTATTATATTTTGAACTCGAAGCAAGTTGTCTCATTGAAACAAATGGATCACTCATTGCCACCACTTGTACACAACATTGTGAAGCTACTCTAATAGCATATATATCTTTCTCAGGCTTGGCAGTTGCATGAAAACAACCGTGAAGTTGATCTTGCAGACTCTAGATTATCAGAATTCAATGAGGAAGAAGTAAAACGACTGATAGGAGTATCTCTTTTGTGCACTCAAGCATCCCCAACATTGCGGCCATCAATGTCGCGTGTGGTGGCAATGCTCTCAGGAGATATTGGAGTGAGCACTGTAGCTACAAGGCCAGGATATGCTTCTAAACCTATGCTTGGTGATACTATTGAAAAGGATCAATGAGAATTTATCATTATTTTTCTTCAAATTTATTCTTGTGTGTAGTTAAAAACGTTTTGGTATTCTTCCTTTTATGAGTTTGACAATGTAATTCCTTGCATTTTTTGGTAGAGGTGTAGTTTAGTTTGTTTCATGTCGTGACAGAAACACTATTGAATGTAAGGCACTATTCAAGAAGTTTTACAAATGTTTCACATAGAGATTTACCTTATTTCTTTATTTAAAATTTCACTAGTTGAAGTTCATAATTGAATAAGAATTAACTCTTTCACTTATATGCTCATGGTTCACCATAGTGAAAACCGAATATGACCAAGGCATCTAACCCTAATATCTAAGCTTCATTGGCTAGTGACACATGGCCAAATAAGCTAGATAGTCACACCGAGTCCATTCAATTGAGACATATATAAGGAAAGAAGAGATTTAATCCCACAAAGAATCTCATCCATATTCAAGTTACCCCGAAGAAAAATACTACTTGATTGCAAGCAATAGAATAGTTGTGTATCAACAGTTGGTGTCAGTTGTTGGCTCCTCAAACAAAGATTGCATGACAAGATTGATGTGGTCCTTTTCTGGATTGCCACTTGCTTCTACCTGATTGGTTTTCTTCATGGTCCTAGAATTAGTTGGGGGAGTCGAATACACCACCCTCGTCTACACAATTGGTGAAGAAGGCTAGTGGAGTGTCATGATTAACAAGCCTACAATAGCGGGAAAACATTGCAAGAAGTGCTAAAATCGAAGTGAATGGAATTGTAATGGAGGAGAAGGAATTATTTTATGTTTAGTGCCTTTAAGAATGCAGAGGAAATATATTGAGCTATCTGCTGAACTAGTCATAGATTTTATGAAGGTATAAGGATTTTTGTGTGAATATAAGGGTGAGTTTTTCTGCAATTTTGACATTCCATTTTTCTCTGATTCATTTTAGGACTCATGCCCTTAATTTTCAGGTTATTCCCTATTTGAAAGATTTTTTTAGTGCTCTTAAAAGACCAACTCAATATAGTGAAGGTTTGCTAAATTCACTGGACATTTTTAATCACTTGCTTGTCATTAGCTCATTGTAGGCTAAGAAAAATGCTTCTTTAAGAGGGATTTCCCTTCCCCAATAAGCTGAGTTTGAGGATTTAGGACAATCAATATTTAATTCTTGATTGAATCTGAATCATTTTATTGGGTGTGAGGATAAGTGTGGGGTTATGACTTTGGTTCAATAGATATACCAGAATTCCCATGCATAATTGGTTGTGCGCACAACACTGTCCATGGCCTCTAGGGCCCTTTAAGTATTCGAAGCCCCAGGAGAGGAACTAATTTTCTAACATTTTCGTTACGTAGCATGACCATCATACTTATTAGTTAAGTAGCATATCGAGTCTCTAAGACTTGAGTTCTCTGAAGGAAATGAACAAATACAAAACTTATGCACACTCTCAATGAGAGAGATAGAGAAAGAGATCCTCAAATCAACAAATTAGATCTGTGCTTTGTGCTTCTCTAGATTTGTGACTCTGCTTTCTTATTTGCTCTTCTCCAGATCTGTAACTTTGCTTTCTTTTTTGTTTTACTTCTCTAGATTTGTAACTCCGCTTTCTTCTTTTTTTTTTTTACTCTAGATTTGTAACTCTGCTTTCTTCTTTTTTTTACTCTTCTTTCTTCTTCTTTTATGAAACTCGAGTTCCAAATGGATTATTTATCCACATTAGCTTTTACCACCTTAGAACTCGACTCTTAGTGACTTGAGATGCTACTTAGCTAAAATGTTTGTTTTTGCATTCATATAACGAAATTGTTAGCAAAAGCTCACCAAATAGTAAAAAAAAACCATCACCCTTTCATTTTTGGGTTCAATTGTTGGCAAAAGAAAACATATTGTTGCTTCAAAGTTTTATTTTTGAATGCTAATTATTGTTGGATACCAAGACTTGTACACACTCATTGAAATAGTGTTTTGAATTTTAGTTATAATTGTAAAATGGTGATTTTGACATGATTTTAGCTTTCTCATATATACAATGTGTAACTATCACCGCTCATTTATGAATTTGGTGAGCTCTACTTTGTCTTTCTTCACTTGGCTTAGGGAAGCTCAATTAGACTTCATCCGTGGGCCCAGATTGTAATTCAATTTTGATCTGGTTTGGTTGGCATAGAAGGCCATGGGTTGGCATCAAAATGGGCCCTCTTAGATCAAATTTGAATTAGACTTATGTGGGTCATTCCTTTTCCTTCCTTTTAATTGGGCTTTACCCATGGGTTGAGGCCATAGGCCACACTCTCAATTCATGTGTTGGGTTGGTCATCTCCAATAAGCCACAAATTTAGTGGGCTACTTTTGGGTTTATACTAGTGTTTGTGAAGAGTTTTGTGGCCCTCAAGCCCATTCCATTTTATTTGACCAAAATGCCCTAAACAATATCAAACTTGCTCTATAAAAATTAGGAATATCACCAACCATAAGAGCATTAGCATTGGGAGGTGTTAAATGCCCCAAATTGCTATTTTAGCAACACACCTACTCAACCTGCTCAAATTGAGCTTTACCCAAGTGTGTGCTGCTAAAAGTTTTTAGCAAACATAAATAGTAAATATGTATATATACAAATTGCAGTTCATGGTTGCTAACATAAAAGTAAACATAAAAAGATATAGAAGTACAAAAACGAGGGAAGTGGGAAATGGGAAAGAAGAGAGAGAATGAGTTGATAAGATAGTTTATAATATTTTAATGAGTTGTATCTAAAAATAAAAACTAAGATATTTTATGAGTTGTGAAATGGGTTGGTAAAATAGATAAAGTAGCTTTTTTAGTTGTAAAATAGATATTTTTTTACAAACTAGGATATGAATGCTCTAAGTCAATAAACATGAGAAATACAATAAATCAATCATTAATTCAGTTTCATAAATAAAATTTACGTGTTGGCAAAGCATCAACCATTGAGATCAATAAAAATTGAGATATTTTATGAGTTGTAAAATGAGTTTGTAAAATAGATAAAATAGTTTTTTTAGTTGTAAAATAGATATTTTTAAAAAAAAACTGGGATATGAATGCTCTAAGTCAATAAACATGAGAAATACAATAAATCAATCATTAATTCAGTTTCATAAATAAAACTTACGTGTTGGGAAAGCATCAACCTTTGAGATCATTTTTATGATTGTAGACATCAATATTTTATGATGCATTCATAGACGTCCAATTGATCATGATCGTGTATTTTTTTTTATAAAATTACGTTATAATTGATGATGTGGATAGTCAGCAAATGAATTCAAGCCACGTGGCAACATCAAATGAAGAAGGCCAGGTGGCCACTTCAGTAGAAAAGACTCATATGGAGTGTTCTCATTAAATGCAAGACCAAAATTAAAGTCAAATTTGTATTTAAATTCAAAATTTGTAATTAACTCTCAATAAATGCTAAGAGAAAAATTCCAAATTAAAGATCACTGAGTCGCTTATAAATAAAGGCTTCTCATATGAACAAAAAGGGGAGAAACTTAGAGAGAAAAACCATACTGACACTTTGCCAAAATAGAGAATCATCTCTAAGTCCAAAAAAGCACCATTGCTCCCTCAAAAATCAAGCTCATTCCTACTTTTTCAAATCAAAGTAGGGATTTTCCTTCGATTTAAATCGAGATCAAGCCAACGGCCCTCGCATCAAATCAAGTACATTCAACTACTCATTCGACTTAGAGGCATTAAGACATGATTCAAGATCAAGCTTCATAGCCCTTCGGATTGTAAAGTTTCTTAGAGATAGAATCAAATGAGTTTATTGTATTTTTACATTTGTAAAGAGTCACACAGAGGATTGCACTTACACATATACAAATCAATATGAATTGATAATTTGTTACACTATTTTGTGATCATGTGATTTATCTTTTACGAAAATTGTGTATACAAAGTTCTGGTACGTCCAGTGGGACCTTTCTGCCTTTCATCTCTTTCTCCATCCTAGAAATCTTCATGTCTCCAATCTAGCAAGATCAATGGCCTCAAAGAAGCCTCAGATGCCCAATGCTACCAAGAGCGTTGGAGGATCAATAAGCAACAGTACTTCTACAGGTCTCATGACTCGAAACGAAGCTAAGGCAATGGAACACTTCACATCACAAGAAGCCGATGGGAAAGCTCCTATGACCAAGCTCGTCAATGCCTCGACTCAACCAAAGACATTCATCTCCTTGAGCACTTTAGGGGCAAGAAAGCACACCATCATCAAGGAGGAAAATTCAACATTCATTCTAGTGACAGGGGGTAAATCATTCGACTCTGCATTAAAAACTAAGTCAAGCACTACTTCGTGTCTGGGTTCTTCCCCACAATCCTTTCAAGAGGTTACCTCTTAAATCTTCTTAAGAAGCTCATCTCATACGATATTCATGTCGGCCATGATGACGAAGACTACTTCCATTGATGAAAAGATTGCTAAAATGGGATGTGCCATCGCTAAACTTACCAAGACTGTGGAGGAGAAGGACCTCCACCCTTATGAACAAGTTTGTGGTTCAAAATTGAGGGGAGTCTAGCAATGACCAATTTCAAACTCAACAACATATGTTGCAAGGGGCTCATACATCCCCTCCAAAGAAGGCTAACAACCAACATGGAAGCTCTACATTCATCGCTTCTCTATTAGTCCAGCAATTGCAAGACATGATAGCAAATACAATTAGAGCTCAATATGGTGGTGCACCTTAAAGTTCTCTTATGTCCTCAAAGCCATACACAAAGAGGGTTGACAACTTATGAATGCGTAGAGGTTATCAACCTCCTATGTTTCAACAGTTTGATGAGAAGGGAAATTCCAAAAAACACATTGCCCACTTCGTCAAAACTTGTAACAATGTTGGCATAGAATGAGATCTCCTTGTGAAATAGTTTGTCTGCTCCCTTCGAGGGAATACCTTCGATTGGTACACTGATCTTGAGCCTGAGTCCATTGACAGTTAGGAGCAAATGGAAAGCAAGTTTTTGAGTCGCTATCACAGTACTCATCGCACAGTGAGCATGATGGAACTAACAAACTAGAGGCAATGGAAGGATGAACCTGTCGTTGACTACATTAACCGTTGGTGCTCCTTAAGCCTTTATTGCAAAGATAGCCTTTCAGAAGCATTTGGGGTGGGAATGTGCATCCAAGGTATGCCATGGACTGATGGCTTGAGGGTTGAAAAGTCAGAAGCATGTGATAAAAAGCCTCAAGATCAAAGTTCTAAAGCATTTGGCAAAAGAGCTCGTCCATATCCATCCTAAGTAGGATATTTGGCACTCGCAATGCGAGGACCATTCAATATGTTGTCCAAGAAGTCTACATCAAAATGGGATGGTTCATATGTTGTCCAAGAAGTTCACGGAAATGGTATTTACCAAATAGATGACAAAGATGGGCAAATGGTTAGTCCCATAAAGGTAAAGTGTCACTAAGTTTGAAAAACATGATGTGCTCCTCAGTAAGAGCTTAAATTGCCAAAAAAAAAAAAAACTTGAACTACATTATGACTTGATCCCTTATTGGGTATGTAGGCAACTTGGTACCACTTACTAAGTTCAGTCACATATCATTAAAAAAAAAAAGTGAAGTGCAAATCCAAACAATTTCAAAATAATTGGTCATGCTAGCAAGTAGCAATGTTGAAGAAGATAGCCGGATGTGTAATTTGCAAGGCTATACTCATGATCTGTATGAGGACGTATGAAGGTTGAAGATCTACTTAATCATAATCACTTGAAAAAAAAAATCAAGCACATAGAGATTGTGATCCAAGTGGAAGACAACAATTGGTTGAATTGACTCCCGTTCCATTGTAACCACTCCTAGAGAATGTGAAAATTACAACTAAGCTTGTGAGAGAAGCCTGACCATATCTTAACATACACCTGCGAGCAAAGTCATACAAGAGCAGTTTCTCAAGCCACAAAATGTCAAGTTGTGAGTAAGTTGTAACCAAAAAAAAAAAAAAAAAAAAGAAGAAAGAAAGACAAGAAAGACACGTGGAGGTTTGCATGCACACTATCCTAGTGGCGGCGCCAAGTTAAGCTTAGGGCGTTCCCAAGAACACCTTGACCTGAAAAAAAATTATATATAATAATTAAATTTTTTTAATTTGTTTACCCTTTAAAAAAATAAAAATAAGGAACACCCTCAAGCAAAATTAGGTACACCCTCAAATAAATAAAAAAAATATTTGTTCTACTTTCAAGTAAAAAAAAAAAAAAATTGTAACAGACCAAGCCTATAAAAAAGTCCAACATCAATCCTAAACAACAGATGGCAAAGCAAACCCAATCTAAAGAAAAAATCAACCCAACAAATGGTAAACAGGTAAAGCAAACCCATGGATTCTAAAAAAAAAAAAAAAAAAAAAAGCCCAGAACCCAATATATGCATCTGCCGATTCATCAACTAAAGCAAAAAACTGAAATGTCAAATCACTAAATCAGAAACCTAACCTATAGACAAAAACCTCATTAGTCAATAGAGCAACGTTGCAACACAACAGCCAATAGACGAATCGGGCATCAGATTGGAGATTGGTCAACCAACACAACTTGATCTCCAATCCAGAGCACATCACATCAGGCACAGGGCATCAGAGATTTGTTCGATCCATCGGTCACGATCGTAGTGGCGCTGCCCCTCAGGCCTCCCTACAGATAGGTTAGGCATTGGGTCAGAGATTGGTCAGCCAACATAACTCGAGCTCCAGTCCAGAGCACATTGCATCGGGCACAGGGCATCGGAGATCAGTCCTGTTTGTCGGTCACGCTTGCAGTGGCACCACCCCTCAGGCCTCCCTGGTCTTTCAAGGTATTTCATCTTTACACTTCTCTCTCTTTTTCTCTTACACGATCGGGTTAATGGGTTTGGGGTTTGCTCACTCACTTTGCTTGCTTTTGCTGTGGAGTGTGGAGTCTCTGAGACTCTCTGTCTCTCTCTCTCTTTAGTCTTTATCTGAAGATTGAAAAATGAAAATGAATGAATGAAATGACTCTCTTTCTCTCTCTCTCTTTCTTTATATGATTCTCTCTCTTTCTCTTTGATGTTTGAATGGTAATTGGTTAGCTTTACTTTAGTTTTTATAAATTTATTAATATTTGCCCCTACTATTTGTTTTGGTTTTATCCGTTGGTTTTGGTGTGGGTGAGTTGTTGAGTTTGTATTTTAGTGTATTGTGATGTGTGAATTCATCTGATTGGCTCTTGTGATTGGGGTTATAGGGCTTGTCTATTGAGTGGGGGTGAATGGGGGCATGGGGCTTGGTGGAATATTTGAATTTGGGAAAGTAAAGGCATCCAGAGCAGAGACGATAACTTACCAATAAAAGACAAAATTAAATTATGGGGTGTGTGCTAATAACTAGTAAAGAAAAATAATGAAACAACTAATAATTAATAATTAATAATTAATAATTTAATTAACTAATACATTATAACAGACATACAAATTAAATTAGGTTAGCTAAATAATAATTAATAATTTTATAATTAATGAAACAACAATACAATAAATTATCTATATATATATATATGGGTCATTCTACAGTACCCACTATTTTTTTAGTGGGTACTGTACCCCTTTAAATCTTGACCATATATTTAACATGTCTTAATCCTGACCATTTATTTATTTTTAATGAAAACTAGTTACCGAATAAGCAGGTAATGTATAAAAGCAAAAACACATTGAAAAACAAACAACAGTCTTTTCTTTCTCGCGTTCTTCTCACCCAAACTGCAAACCTAGCTAGAGTTCTTCTTCTTTCACCGGTGGCCCAAGAGAGAGAAGGAATTAGCATTCTCTCCTTCAAGAACTCTTTCAAACCTGACGACCCAGATTCTGTCTCCATTCTCAAGTGGGTCTCTATTACCGACCTGTGACTGTGAGCTTTCTTCAATTCTTTTTACTCTTATTTTTTTTAAGTCTAATGATCTTATCAATTTGTTTTTGATATTGGGTCTTTTTTTTTATCCTAAAATTCCTAATCTCTACATGTTTGACGGTCCATGGATATTCAAATCCTTGCAAAATCTTAGGTCTTTTGCTTATAAAATTTCAATCTCGTCACCTCTGTTTCAAAATCCTCTTATCCATGGCTTAGTTCCAATTCGATGCTGGAACCAACCAAAGTCAAATAAAGTTGAACTTAACTCCTGAAGAGCAAGCAGAGGTAAAGCAAAAAGCATTTGCGTCAGCCTTGGCAGAAGGGAAAGAGGCTACAGTGATAGAGTTCTGCTCACCAAAAATGCTGGCTTTGCAATTCGTTAGTTGATTTTGTTTTAGAGGTGGAGGGTAGAAACTTAGATTGGCTCAACATTGTCATGGCAAATGCGGAAAATGAAATGATCTTATATATAAAGACATACAAATTTTGTGTCTGGTTTTAGCTTGGTCGTTGTATACAGTTATCTAGCATTTAATCAACAAAACCATGGGGTTTCTTGTTATATTATTTTAAGCATATTGTCTATTTCTTGTTTAAGGCTCTTATATTGTGCTAGTGCCATTCTGTTTTTGTGGAGTTATCACTGGTAGTCATGAGAATGCATTACCAAGTTGTTTGTCCTGCTGAGTTTGACATTGCGCAATTTTGAACTTCAACAATTACTGAAGTTATTAATAATTAGGAGGCACCAAGAATATACCTCTTGGAGAATCCATGTTGTCTATCAACTTAGACTTTTGCAGATGATTAAATATTGAGAGAAATATCTGGGATCATTCATGTGTTTCACTTATTTGTTTGTTTGTTTTTATTTATTTATTTTAATATCTTGCAATTGCCTGAGAGACCCTTGATCATTTATCACATTTTTTCAGTATTTCACTTCTCTATCTTGACCTTAAGACCTATTTAATCACTTCTCTATCTTGACCTCAAGTAAATCTTAATTGTGTTCCATTGTATCATATGGTTTATGATGGAAAGCATATACCAGGTTTAAAGTCCTGGTTCCATGATCTTGCTCTTTGATAACAAAAGGCCGGTATGACTATGTCACCATGTCTTGTCTGTTTTTCAGATGATGAAAGTGTTGAAATTATGAGATTTTTATTAAATATTTGGCAAATTTTGGAACCAGATTCACACATCTGATTTGTTGGGAATAACATTTTTGTCACAATGAGTATGATTATTGTTCTCATATTGAAGGATTCCTGAAGTAACTCGGTATTAACATCCCAACAATTTTTATCGTTAGGGCTTGTTCTTGATGATGTTGACTCCATTCTTGAGGGTGGAAAAGTTATAACAACCAAATGATATTGTCCTTGAGCTTCACATAGTTGTTTATCTTCCTCTTTTTTTGGTGATCTCGTTGGGGCTTTGCTTAAGCATAAGTTTGTCCTCAAGATCCCTCCCCCAGTACTTGTGTTTTGCAGTTTCTCTTAAATAGAAAAGTAAATAAGATTTGCCCAGCCTATATTTTGGGTTTTTGGAGAGATTTGTCTCTAAATCTTTCAGTTGGGTCTTACTCATTGGGAATTTCAGCTGTTTGGCCCTTCACAAAGGAAATTGAATCTCTCTGTTTGTTATACAATCTTAATTGCATTACCTAAGAAGTTGATTTGACACCCTTTCAAAGAATTTCAGAGTAAATAATTTTTAATTGTATGTGTTTTGTGTGTGGCAGGGCATAGGTTGTGGGATGGCCACCAATTTGTTCCGAGTAAATACTGCAACACACTTTCACACTCCTTAATGTGATAAAATTGCAGAGAATGCTATTAGAGCTGCCACTACTACTAGAGTTACTGTTGTCAAAGCTGTTCATAACCAGAAAGATGGGAAATATTGCAATACAAATGTCTAAGAGATTGCCTTTGTTTGAAAGTGTAATTTTTAGTATTTTAATGATGTCACCCCAATGAGCAAAAGCTCATTGGAGAGAGAGAGATTAGGTTAGAGGTTTTGTCAAACATAATGTAACTTGTGAGTGTGTGTGAATGTATATCAAGTTTTGAAGGTTATTATCTTTGTTCCTTTTTATTTTCCCCGCATTATCAATTTTCTCTAACCTTAATGATTTCTTGTGGGGTACTTGATGCATAAAGCTCTATTATCATGTTTTCACTATAATAATGAATCGTAAGCATGATACCAGCCTTGTCTAGCATACGATCAAGGACACAACACTAGAGCTCTATCTAAAAGTTTAGGGCCTTAAGTTGCATCTTTGAACTGATCCAGAAAGGGGGGAAAAGTTGATATGCCTAGACCAAAAAGTGTAACATAGGTCAGAAAATCATATTTTAACTTTACTATTAGTAATTCTTGTGGTTGGGCTAATTTTTTGGGACGTTTATTTTGTTTTAGATTTTAGATCTAAATTTTTGTTAATAGCTTTTAAAATGAGGAAAAAGCAAAAGCAATAATTTTTTTTAAAAAAATTGTTATTGTGATAAGCGATTATTAGTAAGTAAAAAAGTGACTTTAGTTAGTAAAAAAGTGACTTTAGTAGTGACCAAATATAAAAGTATGATTAGATGTGATATCGATACTGCCCAATGTGACAATAGAATTGTCAAATGTGAGAGAAAAAATAGGTTACCACCGAATGTGACAAAGGTATGATTGTTGATACTGCCTAATGTAATAATGGAACTATTAAATATGACAAAAAAATAAGATACCACTAAATGTGACAAAAGTACAGTCAAATATGATGTTGGTACTGTCTAATGTGATAATGGAACCATAAAATATGAGAAAAAACTAAAAGAACCATTGAATGTGACAAAAGTAAAGTCACATGTAATGTTAGTACTGCATAATATGAGGAAAAAACCGATAAATGTGAGAAAAAAAAAAAAAGGAAACCACTAAATTTGAAAAAAGTACTGTCAAATGTGATGTTAGTACTGTTGAATGTGATAATAGAACCATCAAATGTGAGAAAAAAAATAAAGGAACCACCAAATATGACTAAGGAATTGTTACATGTGATGTTAGAACTGCACAATGTGAGGATAGAACCGTCAAATGTGAGGATAGAACCGTCAAATGTGAGGAAAAAAATAAGGGAACCACCAAATATGAGAAAATAACTGTCACATGTAATGCTAGAACTACATCATGTAAGGATAGAACCTTCAAATGTGAGCGACTGGGTAGTTGATGGAAATGGAATAGAAGTGTTGCTTGTAAATACCACCATGTCCATAGCATGGACACGAAAATGCACTATTTAATGATCTATTTCTTTGGAGCGCAAATAGGAGGCACCGGTGCAATACGAATCTTGACGTAGAATAAATCCCAATACAACAATCTATTTTCAGATACTATATTATCCTTCTAAGAAGCTTTTAAATCCTATGATCTTCTTGCCTGAAAGTAATTAAACGTACCAACTGATCACTTACAATCTCCGATGAGTCCTAATGAAGTTCGTTGTGTTCATTGCAATAGCAGTTGAGCATCCATAAACTCCAGCAGAACTCACTGCTGCCAATACTAAAAGAATGGCCTTCCACTGCCTTGCAGACACTAGAATTGCCAATGCCACCAGAGCAATAGCTTGCAACTCCAGCACTTATTATTCAAGACACAATCTTCAAGAAAATATATATTTTGCTTCTAAGCCAAAAGAGACTACCACAATAGTCAAGAGTACTTGCTTTACCACATTAAAATTGAAAACTATAATTTATCACATTGTACTCAATATCCTACAAGAAAGACACATATTTGCTAGTCTGGTAAAAAGGCCACAAACTTCTCTCAAGTACCTCTAAAAAACACTAAAATAGGCTAAACTCAAGATGGGTCTAAAAAGAAACTCAAAAACATCAATTAATATGATATGACCTTTACACAAACCAAAAATCTGTTCAATGCTTCAGATGAAGAGAGTGGGGAGATGTCAGAAGCTCTTTAAACCAAGCAGCTGAAATCAAAACAGTTTGTGCACAACAAAAACGTATGTGATAACAAAAAATAAAAATTCAGCCTCACATTCATAAGAAAAATAGAAAGCAATTCACTAAATTACTGTATGAAAGATAAAAAATCAATCTCCCATTCATTAAAAAAAAAAAATTCAATTCACTAAATCACTAACTCATAAACAGTATCCTATTCATTCTTTTATACTAATCTTTGAGTGACCGAAAATATTCCTGTAGTGGAATGTTTCTAGCAATTTCAACAATTCTTGAACGTTGATCATTATTCTTTGAAAGCACTAGACTTGCTGCCAACTTGTACCGTAAACGTTCTGACCAACTCTCCTACAAATAATTAGACATGTAATTAAGAAGTAGTTTAAAAAAATTATGTGAAAATTTGTATTTAATTCAGAGAAAATTATTACCAAAAGGGGTAAATGCCTGCTGGAAGTATTTGTAAACATGTGTTTTATAACATACATCCCGCAATCATACCTGAAAAATGAAAATTGTTAAAATTTTGCAATTTGAAAAATGCATAGAATAGTTATCCATATGTACTAGTACAATTTGGTACCTACCCATTATTTTGTTGAGGATTTGAGATGGGTGATTTGAATTTAAATCTGGTAATATTATCAATATACTTGTCTTTCTCCAAAAAACTCAACAACTTATCAAGGCCTGTAACCTATCGCAAAGTTGGATTTTAACATCAGTTATTTTTAGTACAATACCTAGCAAAATTACATTAAAAACAATCATTATTGAGTAGAAAGAGTAAGAAACAATACCACAGTTTGAACATTTTTTGTTCGAATGCCTTCACTAGTTCTACTTTGCAAAGAGTCCAGTATATATATAATTCTTTTTGCAAAATCAACGACACATAAGTACCAATGACTATTATTGTCATTCATAGGGATAAAAATCTACAGGTACAAATGAACAATATCTTAGCATGTGTAAATTTAATATACATGTGTGTGCGCGCGCTAAGTGAAATTACCCGTTCACACTTCACCAAATTTGACATATACTTGTCATCGTCCCTATATGTCTTTTCAAACCATTCTAGTGTGGGATTGCCATCTTCTTCAAGCATTTTTTGCTACAAAAATATATAAAAATTTCAAAAAAGTACGGTATTAATTAAACTCAACATGCACAATCCAAAACATATATTCAAGAAAAAAAAATTAAACACTATAAGCACAAAAACCAAAATATTAGGAAAACTTACAGCAAAATGCGTTGGCAAATACCACACAAACATGTCTCTATATTTGTTTTCTTCCATCCTCATCTTGCAAACGAACAAATTAATAATCTAAAATACAACATAATGTTATAATTATTGTATATATAAACAACACAAATATTTATTAGTGTATTTAAATTTCATACGCTAACCTGACTGCTTATCCATTGGTTAGGGAGCAAGGTATTGAAAGCTGCACGATCACCATACTCATATTTCATGGAAACAAGAACTTCACTAAACATTATTCATTGACAAATTCTTATGTTAGAGCTTATTCAATAAATTCATTATTTTTAATACCAACTTCAAAAAGGACAAACCTCTCTTCAAAATTTTTATTAAAAATGTAGTTACATATGATCTTCTCCATTTCAGTAAATGGTTCGAACTCATTCATATCCTCATCATCACCCAATTTAGATTCCTAAAAGAATATAGTATAATCAAATTAGCATATAAAAATTTGTTGTTTTCGCACCCTTATATATCAATGTACACATTCATGAACTCACCTGCGATGAATCTTTGATTTTTTTGCCTTTTATTGACTTTTGGAACTTCAGCTTGTGATGTGACAATTGGGCTGCGTTTTTGTGATCTGGTGACTTTAGGCTTGCTAGAAGGTGTAACACATGATGCATTAAGTCGAACATTATGAGGGAAAGTTAATTGCATCATATCCACATCATGTGCAATAAAATAAAATAAAAAAACTCATGTTGCTACTAAACATCCTAAACACATTTAAAATAAATAAATAACAAATACTAATTCACTTACCACATTATGAGATAAGGGTGTTTTGCTGCCAGGTTTTTTATTAGATTGAGTTTGCCCAGCAATGTGAACACTACAGTCTTCCTCCATTGACACTATCTTAGATACTTCTTTAATGTGCTCTGTATCATCTTGTTTTATTTTGTCTTGAACTGGAGACGTAGACTCTATCTTAGATTCTTTTTTAGCACATACTGTATCATCGTCATCCATTGTGTCTTGGATTATATATGGAGATGCAGACTTCATTTCTTTTTTAACATCTACAATATCATTTAAGTTGAGGTCATTGGAATGTCCATAATGTTCCCTTGCTGTTTTCTTTAACTCCAAAAGAATGTCAGTCTTAAATGTGTCCACATTGTTTGCAATATTTGTCACGGTTTTCTGCATGACTAGCATTTCATCTTTAAGACTTGTTATTGATTGCTCAATTCTACAAATTGCTTCATCAAAACCCTGTGGATTAATTTATAGGTACAATCATCAACAAATGTCTAGCACCAAATTATCATCAAATTCATAAGATTTATTGGTTGAAAAAAGATACCATATTTTGCTTGTCTTCATGTTGAGATGGCATAGCATGAGATTCATTAATACCTTGTGTCTGTAGTGGAATATTTTCTGTCTCATGTCCACCATCCATTTGTGTTACAAACAACTATGATAAAAAGAAAATAAAAATTATGTCAACTACATGGGGGTAATAATTCACATATAAAACATATTTAACTTATTTCTAAATAGTCAAACATTAAAAAAAGTCAATTATTACCTTAGGACTGTCAAAACTTCCAATTGAATGTAATTTAAGCATCCTTTGGTTAACTTCTTTTTTCCCCCAATAACAGATACGTGGTTGAGGTCGTTTGGACACATGTTCAATATTCGTTTCAACATTGACATGCTCAAAATA
Source organism: Castanea crenata (assembly GCA_020976635.1). NCBI lineage: Eukaryota > Viridiplantae > Streptophyta > Magnoliopsida > Fagales > Fagaceae > Castanea > Castanea crenata. Next base: position 19,094 of record JAGHPS010000531.1, read on the forward strand.
AAACAACTGCAATATGTATAAAAGGGTCATAGAAATTTAATCAAAAGAGTCATACAAATTTGATAAAAAAGAAAATCATATTCTTGAAAGTAATTATTTTCTACAAATTACCATTAAAAATAGCAAGCAACCACTAACGCCAGCACAATTCTTTTCTTTATATTTGCACACACCTCGAATAAGAAAATCCAACACCAACTTCGCCCAATTCAAGCTTTTGAAGTCATCAATATTAAGGAGAATTGAGATAAAGGACCGTTTGATATAAGGTTTAGAAGTGGGACATAATAAAGTACCCAATACAAATAGCACAAAACAACCAAGAAATTCTTTTCCTGATGTTTTCATCTCCTTCAGCTTACCCTCTAAGAGGTTAATTGGTATATCCCCTACCACATTTAATCCACGTTGTTGGCATATATGATTTATCTCTTCAGCGCTTGCAACAATAGACACATCTACCCCACTTGATTTTACTCCTAGAATAAATTCTACATCTTTAGTGGATATTGGTAACCTCCTTCACAAATATCCAATGCACAAGAATTGTGGTCAAAATGTTGAACTAACCATTTGCAAAAATCTCTATTCAACTGTATAGACCTTATATCCAACATACTACCAAATCCCATTTCTCGAATAACAAATCTTTGTCTTTCAGTTAAATTTGAAACCATCAAATGAACACGATTAGGGGCACACCGAGTATATAATGAAACCTGCATTATATAATAAATAAAAAGGGTTTCATTGTGAAATTTAATACATAATCCTGAATGCTAAAAGTGTCATAGGTAAATACTTACTTTACGTGCTTTGCGAGGAATATTATGTGACAAATTAGCATACTTTTCAGAATTCTCACGTGCTTCCTTCTTGTACTCTAATTTAGAGTCTTCATCAAGATTCATCCACTTTTCTCTAATCTCCTTCTTAACCTGTAATAGATATTCAAACTCAATTAAGATCTCCATGAATATGTCATGTCAACTAAACAATAACAATAATCTAAAAACTATAAATATTATTCACTTACAGTTGTGCTTATCTTATCGACAATGCCTTTAGATTTCATCAATTCCAATTGCTTTTTACTGAAAATCCAAATTTAATGAAACATATTATTTTAAATATAACAATAGGAAATATATTATAAATGGATATATAATGAAAATGAATCTTACTAATAAATTAAAAATGGTCCAACAGGTCTTTTCGGAGGGGGAACTTGGACAGCACCCTGTTCTTCAATATTTTCCACTCTCCCCATACTCCTATCTCAATATAACATGAAATAAAAACAAGGTAAGCAATAACATACATTTGAAAAAAAAAAAATCACAATTAAAAGCTGTGGGAATTGCAAACTTTTTCCTTGCAAACTTCGTCCTGGACAACATAGATGATCAATGTTTTTATTTATTTTATTTTATTTTATTTTTTATACAATAACCTGTGTCACTACTATAAAATGGAAATAATATTTGTTATTTGTGGATGGTCCTATCCTTCACTAAAGTGCCATATTCACCAAGATGCTTCTATCTAATCAGACAACATATTATAATGATTAAGAAGTAGGCTTTGTCATGGAAAACGCATGGGATAGCTTGTGATTATGTGCAACTTGTATGTCTAGCTATATATTAACCTAAAGAGAAGCTAAATAAGGATGTAAACTTGTTGTTTTGTGCCTAAGCCTATACACACAACAATTACAAGAAAACCCATTTTCATTCAATCACAATAGATTCGGCCATATTGCAAAGCCCTAATTTTCAAACTCAAGCAAAACCATCAAGCTTTACACTCAACAAGAAAACCCATTAATCAAGCTAATAAAAAAAAATCCAATTTCCATACACATAGCATCACAGTTTTGGCATAAAAATCCAAAAAAAAAGGGGCAGAATACAGAGAGATGAACTAAAACTCTATGAGGCATTTCAACAAACATCTTCAAGGCTCACCCAAAAACCAGCTTTAAAAATGCCAATAATAACAGTTATTGCTAATTCCAGAAATCCAAACAAGAAAACCCATTCATCAAGATAATCAAAACTGAAACAAAATTTTAGTCATAAAACAAAATCTCATCCCTCTCACCCCAAAATCAGTGAGCAAACAAGAGGAAAAAAAAAACCCACATAGAAAAGAAAATAAATTAAGGAGAAAAAGAGGGTACTCGACGACCACTAGCGTTGGTGACGTTGTTGAGAAACCGCTAGAGATGGTGGTGTTGGGGCAAGCAAAATCTTGGTCACGGCTAGACTTGAGAGAACGAGAAAAAAGAGGGACCTTAAGAGAGGAGAAGGTTAGACCGGCAAGCATCGCCGGTGGTGGTCGGTGGGCCTCAGAGGCTTCCAGTTGTAGCCATGGTTATGGAGATTAAACTTGTTGGAATAGAGAAAAGTTTTGAAAATTGAATTTGGTGAATCTGAAGACAATAGAAAGGGGAGAGGTGAAGAAAGGTAGCCCAACACTAGGTGAGACACGGATCGATGACGTGCCAACTAGTTGCAACTGTTGGATTAAATTAAAGGTTGAGATTATGAATCCAATTTTTCTTATACGAAATTACAGAACGGTGGTACTACTCAATAGGGAATTCCATAAGTGCACTGACATGTGATATTGGTGTTGCATAATGTGAGGATAGTACCTTTAAATGTGAGAAAAAAATAAGAGAATTATGAATGTGATAAAAGTAGTGGCGGAGTTAGGATTTTAGTCTAGAGGGGGCAAAATTAAAAGACGATATTAAAAGTGAAATTTATCTAATAAACATTAATCAACAATAATAACAAAATAAATAAAAATTGTAAGCAAATATGAATATATTTTATATTATTAAAATAAATAAACAAAAACAACTAATTCATAGCTACTAAAAAATTTACAAACTGATGGAGTAAAAATATGATTAGTGTTACTTAAAAAATATAATGAATAAATATTTGAAATTATTTTTTGTGATTGGTGACATGCTAATTTGTAAGATATAAGTAGTAAAATTTGTAATATCTCTAGCATCATTTAAAGATAAAATGCTGTAAAAAGTATCATAAATAGTAACAATGATGTAAATAATGATATAAAAAAAAATTAAAAAAAATAGTGAAATAGGTGGTTTGGTCACTTTCAAGTTTCAACAAGTAGAAGCTTTTTTTTTTTTTTTTTTCATGTGACTACTAATACCCAAAAAAAAAAAAAAAATTAGGAGTCAAGCGGGGCAGGTGCCCCCCTCACCCCCCTCTGGCTCCACCAGTGGATAAAAGTACAGTCACATGTGATGTTGATATTATGCAATGTGAGGCTGATACCATAAAATGTGAGAAAAAAAATAAGGGAATCACCGAACGTGATAAAAGTACAGTCACATGTGATGTTATAACAGTCAAATGTGATGTTAGTACAGTCATATGTGATGTTGGTACAGTCATATGTGATGTTGGTATTACGAAATGTGAGACTGATACTATAAAATGTGATAAAAAAAAAAAGGGAACCATCAAATATAACAAAAAAAAATAGTCACAGGTAATGTTGGTACTACGCAATGTGAGGATGATACCATAAAATGTGAGAAAAAAAATAAGGGAACTACCAAATGTGACAAAAGTGCTGTCACGTGTGATGTTGGTACTGTGCAATGTGAGGATGATACCATAAAATGTGAGAAAAAAATAACGGAACCATCGAATGTGACAAAAGTACAGTCACATGTGATGTTTGTACTGCATAATGTGAGAATGTTACTATAAAATGTGAGAAAAAAAATAAGGGAACCATTGAATGTGACAAAATTACAATCAAATATGATGTTGGTACTACACAATGTGAGGATGGTACCATAAAATATGAGAAAAAATAAGGGAACCACCGAATGTAACAAAAGTATAGTCACATGTAATGTTGGTACTGCGTAATGTGAGAATGGTACTATAAAATGTGAGAAAAAAATAAGGGAACCATCGAATGTGACAAAAGTACAGTCACATGTGATGTTGGTACTGCGCAATGTGAAGATGATACCATCAAATGTGAGAAAAAAAATAAAGGAACCATCGAATGTGACAAAAATACAGTCACATGTAATATTGGTACTATACAATGTGAGGATAGTACCATCAAATGTGAGAAAAAATAAAGGAACCATCGAATGTGATAAAAGTATAATCACATGTAATGATGGTACTGCGTAATGTGAGGATGGTACTATAAAATGTGAGAAAAAAAATAAGGGAACCATCAAATGTGACAATAGTACAGTCACATGTGATGTTGGTACTGTGCAATGTGAAGATGATACCATCAAATGTGAGAAAAAAATAAAGGAACCATCGAATGTGACAAAAATACAGTCACATATGATATTGGTACTACACAATGTGAGGATGGTACCATCAAATGTGAGAAAAAATAAAGGAACCATCAAATGTGACAAAAGTATAATCACATGTGATGATGGTACTGCGCAATGTGAGGATGGTACCATCAAATGTGAGAAAAAAAAATAGAACCTTCGAATGTGACAAAAGTACAGTCACATGTGATGTTGGTACTGCACAATGTGAGGATGGTACTATTAAATGTGAGAAAAAATAAGGGAACTACCAAATGTGACAAAAGTACAGTTATATGTGATATTAGTACTACACAATATGAGGATGGTACCATCAAATGTGATATTTTGGTAACCTGGTATAGCAGGTTGACTACTAGTGGGTACCATACCCCCCAAAAAAAAGGGGGTACGCTAGAATTACCCATATATATATATATAATCAAAACTTCTGAAACTTTCACAATTTTTTAGGCCAGCATAATGTTAAAAAAACCATAAAACAAAACTTTTCTAAAATCCAAAAAAAAAAAAAAACATAAACGCAAAATTAGAGAATTCCTAACATAGCACCTTCTCCTTCCTCCAAAACACAGGCCACGCTCTGCTGTTCCCCCACACGCAAATTGCAACTCAATGGCTCCACCTTCAATCCAAAACGCAAGCCACCATCAGTCCTTCTCTCCCACAACTCAACAGCTCCACCTTCTCTGGCACCACCCTTCTCCAGCTCTATATTTGTCGGCGCTACCCATCTCTCACTCACAACAGTTTCTCCCCCTCTCTAACCCTCAGTTCTTCTCTCCCACCTTGTTGACACCTGGGTTTCTACTACCGGGTTTGTAAGTTCTACCCCTATCGAATTTTTATTTCTTTATTTTTGGTAGCTAATTTGAGTTTGGGGTGAGTTTGTAGAGAAATTCGAGTTTGGTTTTGAGAATATCTGCTTATACACGGCTGCATTTTAATTGAAATCAGAGAAGCCCCAACACCCCCGAGGCAAAACAACCCCACTTGTGGGTGTGGCTGCATTTTTGGTTGTCATCATTGGAATGCTTGAAATAAATAATGGAAACCAGTAGGCGTTCTTTATCACATAAGAAGAGAATAGAATCCCAACCCTTCACCCTCAAAGTGTTTGACAAAATTCCTGAGCCAAACTAAAAAAGGGGCTTTTACTTGGAGGCATGACACTTCCTTTCCTCTTTTTTCTTTTGTCTTAATTTTAGTTTTTTTTTTGTTTTGTTTTTGCAGAGTTTCCATGTCTTCTTCTTCTTCCTTTGCATTGGATTTCTGGTATTGGACTTTATTTTTCCCTTTTTCTTTGTATGCAATTTTTATTGGATTTTAACAAGTATGTTTTTAACATGGAGATTGAGACTATAAACTAATGAGTAATGACCCCCGCACACTAGGACAAAGTTTATTATTTCAACATGATTTGGTTATTATTTCAAGGGTGGTTAGAGATGATATCCTAGAATGGAAGTGGTGACCAGATAGTATGGATGATATAATGTATTAAGTAAATGCTATTTAGGAATGACCTTTTTTCTTTTCGTATCTTTGAGTTGTTTTAGTAGTGAATATTATTTTTTCACTTTGACATTAGGGAAACTGTTAAATAAAAAATCAAGAGAAAAAGAAGATCTAAAAGCTAGGTTTTGTAAAAATTAAAATCTAACTTTTACATATTCTTTTCATGTATGAACTTTTAGATCTATCTTAACACATACAAAATGATATTGATGCAGCCGTGAAGGATTTACCAGTTGTGGTGGAAGGTTGCCTATTTTTTTTTCTCTGTACTTACTATTGTGACAGCTAATTCTAGATTTTATATAGTGTAATGGATGTTTAAATTTTAGTTTAAGTCAAAGATTTGTAAGTATATCACATTGAATCATAGATTTGCTTTTTCTGCCATTTGTACTTGAACTTAATTTCTTAATAATGAATCAAGTAACTCCTATGTTGTGAACAGATATGTGAAGACTGTCCCACTTGCAACACAAATGCTTGATGTGAGAAGAAATCAAAAGCTTGAAATGGTAAAAGATTTTTTTTTTGATACATGAAATGGTTAAAGAATTAAAGATGGAGGAAGTTAGATTACAGGAACAACTGATTCATAAAAAAATCAGATTCTATCACCTACCTAGATGGTATATCTAATTTCCTACGTAGTCTTCAGAATGTCCAGAATTAGCAGCATCCTTGGAAATAGGAAGCTTAGAATAAATCAAATTCAGAATTATTCTTGCTTATAATGCCAATGCTAATGGAAACATGTCTTTGAGAAACATATCATTAGAGGAATTTCTGAATAATGATTTCATCCCCTCTCACATAAAAACTTCATAAACAATTAAAAATTGCATATTTAATTATTATAAGACAATTTACAGCTGAAAATGTTATTCTAAACAATTGTTACCCCAGAAAACTTTCCTTATGTTCTGTTCATATGAATATAGATTTATGAACGTTAATTTCTTTAGTGAATGCTATTCTTATTGGCTTCCTATTTGTTGCTTGAGCAGATTAGAGTTGAGAGATGAGTGGAGGTTAGAGAATCGTAGAGCATTTGTCAACATATGGTCAGATATGGTATTTGGGATGTCATTGTTCATTCTTTTATACTTCAATAAGACTAAAGTAAGTTACCATTACTCTATTTGCCTATTGCACTCCCTTGCGTGAATCTTTGTCCATGAATTACTGTAGAAGCACTATTCATTGATTTAACTTTCTGTCTGCTGGCTATACAACAAAAACAAGGTTTTCGCTTTTGCATCAATATCCTTTTGTATGTGTTAAAATAGAAGATGTAAAATTTGATACATGAAAAGAAGATGTAAAAATTAGATTTTAATTTTTACAAAACCTAGTTTTTAGATTTTTTTTTTCTCTTGATTTTTTAGTTTTTTTTTTATGTTTTGAGAGGAGAGAGACATAAAAGGGTAACAAAAATACAAATTTACTCCTGATTTTTACAGAGGTGGGTAACTAGAGACAAACAGAGCTAACCTCAGGTGGGTAAAATGTTAATTTTATTTTTAAATTGCAAGTAGGCAAAGTGTTTTTCGGGTAAATCACAGGTGGACAAAGTATAATTTCCCATATTATTTTCTAAAGTTTTTTTTCCCCAAATCGTCACCATTAGCAATTCATTACTATTTTTTTTTTTCTCAAAGTCATAATATATTTAGTGTTAATTTTGTGATTTTTCTTGGGTTGTTCTTGATTAATTTAAGTTGAATCTTTGAATTGATCAATGATTTATCCTGTTACATTTGTAGTTTTGCAATGATTTATGACTATTATGCTACTATTTTAAAGTTGAGTATGGACATTTTTAATAATGTTCACTATCATTAAGTGTTGTTTCTTTTACATGTACGCAAAGTGTTTGATGAAAATTCTTATGGGTTCTAGAAGCCATAATACATGGAGAGTCGTAAGGAGGAAGATAGGTAAGAAATGTGATGCTCTATTGTTGATCTAATCAAGGTAAGCTGTGTTTGATTCTTATTACTATTTATCAATTAAAAATGTATTGTATATAAATGTTTTTTTTTTTCTAAACTTTGTCTCATTATTTTTGTTTTCTTTTTTCTCCTGTTTTTTCCTATACAATTGTTCAACCCAAGAGCACTGCACCAAATTTTAGATGCCTTTTCAATTGAACTAGGATAGGCTTATAGATATACATACTCCAACTTATGGATAGACTATCCATTTGGATTAATTTGTTGTTTTTTTACCTCTGGTAATATGCCATTACATCATTTATGAGATTTGTGTTACCAAGATTTTGTATAGCTCAGTTTTATGTATTGTTTATAGTGATGGAACTATTGAGAGTGTATTGTGGTTTCTTCAATGAAATTGGTAGGTTTAAGAATATTTGCAAAATTGAGAATAATGTTTAATGGTGGGGAACATAATTTTTTTTTTGGCTGGAAGCATAAACAACCACAAAATTTTAAAGGGTGATTAGAGATGATAACTCAGAATATGGTAGGTGCATGGTATGTTGATGCAATAGTTTCAGAATTAGTCCCTTTAAATTTGATGATTTTTCTACACAATGATGATGGACTATTTAGTACGTTGATACAATTCTTTATTATGTTCAAAATCCTAACTTCCTTGATGTGTGGCTCTAACAACCTTTCATATGAAAGCTAGGAAACTTTGAAATTTTAAATTAATAATATAGATCATGTAGTCCAAACAAGATGTTCAAATTTATGATTTATGTCCCTTCCCATTACTCTCTCTCATTTTAGATAAAAATTTTCTTGGGGAATGATCTTAATCTATATAGCAGATTGCTTGCAACCTTGCAATGTTGTTGACTACAAGTATTCTCTACATCGGCTGCCAGTGGATTCTAATGAGTACCTTCGCGTATTATATGAGGTTTCTTTTAAACCTTCTCTCTTTTTGTGCCATTGTCATTTTTATTTAATAATGATTTCTGTTTGGTTACTAAGAAAGTGTAGCAATAGAATACATATAGTTGTAGGTTTTTATTAAGTTTGGTTGGGATTTGGGCATCTTCTTTAAATAGTTGTTTGGGCTTCATTTTTTTCTCTCCCCCCCCCCCCCCAAAAAAAAAAAATCTATTTGGTTGCTAAAGGAAATCAAGTTCAAATTAGAATCTCAAATAAATTACATTGTTGGCAAAAGAAAGCAAAAATATTTAAATTTTTATACATTATTAGATTGCATGCATGGGATCTCTTATGGTCATTCTCTGAAAATTTTACATTGTACGTACTACTAACATATGTGGTGACTTTTGACGACAACATATGCATTGAGAATTGACTTTTTGAAAATATGTAACAAATTTTTGGAGAAAAAACACCATTGTCTAATCCTTTATGCAAATATAGATTCTAATTTAAAAGTGGTTTACGCATTCCAATCATTCTAAAAGGGTGTTGATGATTTTGCTTTAAATTACTGGGATTGTTTCTCTAATTGAAGGGGTTGCTAATATTTCCTAGAGGTATGAAATGTTTGATTTAGCATTGACAAAAAGTAGGTAACTCAATTCAATTATGAACTTGCTTTCATGGAGGAAATGAGGACAAGAAGACAAACATTTCATGAGTTTCACATACACAATTGCAGAACCAGTTCATAAACCATAGAAATAGGGACTATGCAAATGGACAAATGTCCCATGTACAATGATAGATTTGCTAAGAAGTGTTCATAAAAGAAATATTCAACTTGTGGTGGTGTTCATAAAAGTAACGTTCAACTAGCATTGATAGCACCTACTCTTTTAAGTTTAAGAAATTTAATTTACATGTATTACTTTTGTGATCTTTTGAGATTATGTTGTTTTAGGCTTCTACAAGTTCTGTGTTTATTTTTATTTTTATGTAAACTTTTATTTTGAACAAATTGGTTTTATTTTCATATATTTTCAAGTCAATACCTTGAATAAAATAAATATATTTAAATTCTATTTAACTATCCCGTGCATCGCACGGGTTAACGACTAATAGTTTATAAAAGACAAACAAATTAATGAAATAACTAAATAATAATAATTAATAATTTCATTAATATTTCAAATGATCTTCTTAAAGAAGGCTCTGAGAAAAATTTCTAAATCCGCTATTGAATTATCCAAATTTGAAAACCATGTTCATGACTTATTAGTTACTGGGCATGGCGTTGAAATTCAAGGCTACAAGGAAGCCATGTGTTCGCGTGGGGCATGGAAGCTTTAGGCATGTATTTAATGTGCACCTTAGTTGTCACATGAAGATGAAGGCCAGAGCGCCAGTCACGTAGAAGGAAAAGGAGACAATTAACAAGCCAATGCTTCTTCTTACATGGTGTCCACCTTGGGTGAATTTGAATCAACATAAGTCGATTGCTTTTGTAGTTTCAAGGACAGCTCAACTCCTCCTTTAACACTGCGTCTGTAAAGAATCAACATGAAAACACGCGGCTCACAGGGACAAGGTTGAAGTGCCCAAAATCAAATGCAGTGCGTTACAAACTCACAATGTGGAAAAGTAAAGAGCTTTAGACGACCTTTACTCTTTGGCATGGGTAAGGAATAAGGATAGGCAAACAAAGCTCACACAGATAGCCGGGGAACAAAGGTAGTCTGATGTTAATGCGGGCGAAAGAGAGCGACTGGTTATTGAACCCGATGTTATAGAAGAATAACTGAACAATTCAGCTTGCTTCTCTAGCGCTAATGTGTGAAGGCGAGAGCTGGCAATTGGAGTTCGTATATGAACTATGCTACCTCTATGCTCCGTCAACAACAGTCAACAGCTGCGAGATGAAGAGCGAAACACACGAAGGAACCTACACCGATAGTCACAAGATGAAAGCAGTGAGACGGCTAGCTTACAAGTCAATGGCCACAAGATGAAGGCAGTGAGATGGCTACGCCAACGAAGCTCTCAGAGACAGCGAGAGGACCGTCATGCTTGGATCCTTTGAATGCTGAGATGAAGGCCCCACAATTCGCTCTGGACCATCGCGCGGGGGACATCGACTCACAAAGGAGGGTAGCAGCAACAAAGTCTAAGACGAAGCAGCTTTTACTTCAATCCGCAAGACGATGAAAGAAGAAGAGCGTAGTTTTGAGATGAAGCAAGATGAAAGTTGGTGCTTGAATCCGATATGTGGTTGTCTCTATGCTCTGGCACCAACAACTGCGAGGTGGAGTCGATGGATGGGCGAACAAAGCTACGCACCTAGAGTTGTGGAACAAGGACAGTAAGTGCAATCCGTGGATTCTAAGAGGAGGAGCAATGCACGATGACTTGCTCTGGACTTAGCGCCGACTCAAGAAGGTGGTTCAAAGACGAAGCTGCTATAAGTCGAATCCATTGGACACCAAGACAAGAAAATATGACGCTTTTGAGGCTTAACGCCGAGTCCCCGACTCCTAAAGATAGTTTAGAGATGAACGGGATGACGACGGTAGTTCCAAGAGGAATCAACTGATGCTTGAACCCATGTCGCCGACTTCAATGCTCTATGAAAAAGAAAAAAATAAAATAAAATAAGTAAAAGGCAAATGAAGGATAAAAGCAAAGAACATGTTTCTAGGCTTCGCAGAAGAAAGTGGTAGATGACTTCAGGCCTCCTTTGAGATTTGTTTTCACTTGGAGATCATTAAGTTCACTTTTATAAGTAGGCTAGGCTGTAAGAAAAAGAAAACCCTAGCATCCTAAAGGCTGCCGCTACAACATTAATGGGTCTGTTTAGATAGAACTTATTGCTGAAAATTGAAAACTGAAAACACTGTAGCTAAATAATTTTTAAATGTGTAAATAGTACTGCGGGACTCATCTTTAATAAAAAATTGCTAAAAAAGTACATGCACAGTGCACGCACTGTACGCGCACAGTACGCACACTGCGCAATTGTCTCCGCAGCAGCAAAAAAAAAAAAAAAAAAAAAGGAAAGTAGCAAAACGCGGACGCAGTTACTTTCAGCTGAATCCAAACACATTCATTGTAAAAAAAAAAAAAAAAAAAAAAAAAAAGCGTGCAAGGGAAGACAGCTTCAACACCGACTCTACTAAGAAGACTACATTGAGCCTGTGGTCCAAAACAAAGTCTTTTGTGCAATCAAGCTCACAAGGCGTCGAGTGACTAAAAAAAAAAAGATAAATGGGCCGTTTGCCTAACTAAGACCACAGAACAATACTTTTCAATCCAATGCTAAAACTGTAATGTACAGCATTGAGATTGAGGAAGCTAAAATCTTCTTTTACATGGATGAAGATCTTGCTTTCCTGTGAACTTAGTCCGAAATTGGAAGTAATAAAATACTTCAAACCTCGACTTCCTTGCATTAGAAAGATGCAAAGCCGAATATTGAAGTGGGGGCATTTGTAGACATCAAAATTTTATGATGAATTCATAGACGTCCGATTGATCATGATCGTGTATTTTTTATTTATTAAATTAAGTTATAATTGATGATGTAAATAGTTAGCAAATGAATTCGAGTCACGTGACAACACCAAATGAAGAAGGCCAAGTGGCAACTTTAGAAGAAAAGACTCATATGGAATGTTCTAATTAAATGCAAGACCAAATTAAAGTCAAATTTGTATTTAAATTCAAAATTTATAATTAACTCTGAATAAATGCTGAGAGAAAAATTCAAAATTAAAGACCATTGAGTCGCCTATAAATAGAGGCTTCTCATATGAAAAAAGGAGGAGAAACTTAGAGCGAAAAACTCTACTGACACTGCCAAAATAAAGAGTCTTCTCTAAGTCCAAAAGGGCGCTCTTGTTCCCTCAAAAATCAAGCTCGTTCCTACTTTTTCAAATCAAAATAGGGATTTTTCTTCAATTTAAATTGAGATCAAGCCACCGACCCTTGCATCAAATCAAGTACGTTTTGAAGGAAAAATTCTGGTTTTGCATCTCATGCAAAACCCACAGCGGAAGCGACGAACTAGGATCTATTTCATTCATGATTGATAACGTGCACTACATAAATTTCAGAATTTAAGAACAAGATAGCGTACCTTGGTGTGGAGAAATTTAAAACAAAGATTAGAAACACTTGGGAACACTTTTAATCTTCACTCCAATTCCACTTTACGCCTAAGATGTGTGGTCTCTCAATCAGTTTTTCAAAGGGAGAATGAAAGTGTGTCTCTCACTCTCTCACACACCGTTTCTTTTTCTTTTCTAAAACTCTTACTCAATAAAAATTCTGTATGTTTCTCCCTTTATAACTAACTGATTATCTAATTGGGCTGGCCTATTGGGTCTTTCCAATTGGGCTTTAGTGTGTGGCTTAGAATGGGACAAAAAATGACCAATAAGACACTAGCTCCAATGGGACTTGGGCTTTTCCGTCAACTCTTGACAAGTTCAAAGTTACCATTAATTATATTTAATACCACTATATAAATATAATTGCACTCTAGGCCTTATTAATAAATTATATCCCAAGACTTTATTATATACGTAACCCCTTCATAAAATATTCATAGTAACACAAAGTCATAAATGTAGACTGCCACTTTGTAAATTACTACATCTTATCCTTGAGTACCTGGTTTAATTCTTTAAAGTTATTCATTATATATTTATGAAATCCAATTTCATAAATATATACTTTAGTAATTTCTTACTAAAGTGGTTAAGCCTGACTCTCTGAATAACTGAAACCATTAAACTTATCTCAATGGAATATTTTATATCTCCATCAAGAGACTATAAATTCCATCAAGAGATTATGAATTCCATCTTGAGAATATATGTTCCATCAACACTAAATGTGGCTGCCCAACATACTGAGGTTTTGACCGTCACTTCAGGTCTCACTCCTGATATATCAAAGCAACCTACACTTCATGATTAGGTCCATTATTCTCTCAGGATTAAGAGTTCATGCAAATAGAAGTCGTGCGATTTATTATTCATTTGACAGTCGTTAGGAGAATAATAAACCTCACAACGGTCTTGTTCAATATGTTTTAACTCTTAAAACATATCAACATATCAACTAGAAGCTTCCACTTCCATGATCAAGACAAATCATCTTAGTTGACACGTTATAGTCTTCGCAGATAAAATGCCCAATTTTATCACCGACTACGAACTATTAATTCTGAGTTTACAAAGAACTTGTGATTTATATCTTCTGTGACTTTTCACATAAATCACATACAATGCATCTCATGGACTATATGATAATGTCTCATATTCATATTACCATTATTTTAGATAATAATAAAATAACTTTATCAAACACAATATTAAGTCATACATAATGTCATACATAATATCATACATAATATCATACAATAGGATTTAAGGGCACTAATTCTAACAATCTCCCACTTGCCCTAAAGACTATTGTGCACTAATCTAACTCCCATTCCTTCCAAATGTGACTCGAAAGTCCTTTGAGACAAGGTTTTCGTAAAAGGATATGCTAAATTATTTGCACTTTCAATCTTTGCTACCACAACATCTCCACGAGCAACAATGTCTCGAATGATGTGGTATTTCCTCTCAATATGCTTTCCTTTCTTGTGATTCCTTGGATCTTTGGATTGTGCAACCGCTCCACTATTGTCGCAAAACAATGTGATGGGAACTTGCTCCATTCTCACAACACCAAGATCAGAAAGGAATTTCTTGAGCCAAACAGCCTCCTTTGCTGCTTCACAAGTAGCAACGTACTCGACTTCCATGGTGGAGTCTGCAATACAAGATTATTTAACGCTCCTCTAACTTATGGCTCCACCTCCCAAGGTGAAAACACATCCTGAAGTAGATTTTCTAAAATCTAGATCTGACTGAAAGTCTGAATCTGTATAACCAATGGGAATCAAATCCTCACTATGGTAAACAAGCATATAATCTCTCGTTCTCCTAAGATACTTGAGAATATGCTTTACAGCTTGCCAATGTTTTGGTCCTGGATTTGATTGATATCGGCTGACCATGCCAACTGAATAACAAATATCTAGTCTAGTACAAAGCATGGCATACATGAGACTTCCCACTGCAGAAGCATAAGGAACTTGTCTCATCATATTTTCTTCCTCTTGAGTCTTAGGCCTTTGGTCATCAGACAGAGGAACTCCATCTCTAAAAGAAAGCAATCCTTTCTTGGAGTTTTGCATGTTAAACCGTTCTAGAACCTTATCTATATATCCAGCTTGTGATAAGCCTAACATCTTATTCTTGCGATCTCGCCAAAGCTTGATCCCTAGAATAAAGTTAGCCTCACCCAAGTCCTTCATATCAAATTGGCTTGACAACCAAACTTTAACCGATGACATTACCCCTACATCATTCCCAATGAGTAGAATATCATCAACATAAAGCACTAGGAATATTACTACTTTGTCTCGATGTCTTTTGTACACACATGGTTCATCAAGATTTTGTTCAAAACCAAATGATTTGATTGCTTGATCAAATTTGATGTTCCATGACCTAGATGCTTGTTTAAGTCCATAAATGGACCTATTCAACTTGCATACCATATGCTCTTGGTTCTTCGCTATGAAACCTTCTGGTTGCAACATGTATATTTCTTCTTCAAGATTGCCATTAAGAAATGCAGTCTTGACATCCATTTGCCAAATCTCATAATCATAATGAGCAGCAATGGATAAGAGAATTCTGATAGATTTAAGCATGGCTACTGGCGAAAAAGTTTCATCATAATCAATACCTTCCTTTTGTGTATACCCTTTCGCCACTAGTCTTGCTTTAAAGGTTTCAACCTTTCCATCTATCCCTCTCTTCCTCTTGTAAACCCATTTGCAACCAACAGGTTTAATGCCGTTAGGCGCCTTTACAAGATCCCATACATGATTTGAAGTCATAGAATCCAATTCAGATTTCATAGCTTGGACCCAATGATGTGCATCTATATCATTCATTGCTTCATCATAAGTGTAAGGATCCGATTCAGCCTCTTCTGAGATAGCTTCATAAGTTTCTTCTAAACCTACGAATCTTATAGGAGGCCGAACAATTCTCCCACTACGGCAAGGCACCTGTGTACTAGACATCTCATGAGTAGTATCAAGTGGTGTATCTAATACAGTCACATCATCCCTAGTTTCATCTATTGATTATTCAACTACAGGTTCATTCATTTCAGCCAAGACAACTCTACTTCTAGGAGTAAAATTATTCATATAGTCATTTTCCAAGAATTTGGCATTTGTGCTAACAAACACTTTATTATCCTTATGACTATAGAATAAATCTCCAACTGTTCCTTTTGGATACCCTACAAAGAATACCACTTCTATTTTAGACTGTAACTTGTCAGACTTTCCTTTCAACACATGTGCTGGACAACCCCAAATGTGGAGATGACTCATACTAGGCTTACACCCATTCCACAACTCTACAGGTGTTTTAGGAATAGACTTCGAAGGTACTAAATTCAGAAGATACATTGCAGTATTTAAGACATATCCCCAAAAAGAAATTGGTAGAGTCGAATTACTCAACATGGACCTAACCATATCTAAAAGAGTCCTATTCCTTCTTTCTGCTACCCCATTTTGTTGTGGAGTTCCAGGTGCAGTCAATTGGGATATAATCCCATTTTCAGTCAAGTAATCCTTGAAATCACCAAGAAGGTATTTGCCACCTCGATCAGATCGAATGGCCTTTATGTGTTTACCCAATTGATTTTCAACTTCAGCCCTAAACTCTTTGAACTTTTCAAAGGCTTCGAACTTCCGTTTCATTAGGTACACATAACCAAATCTAGAGTAATCATCAGTGAAAGTAATGAAATACTCATAGTCACCTCTTGCTTGGATTGACATAGGACCACATACATCTGAATGTACTAGTTCTAGCAAATCTTGGGCTCTTCTACCCTTTGCATTAAAAGGTCGTTTGGTCATCTTACCTTCCAAACAAGATTCGCAAACTGGAAAATCATCAAAGTCCATTGGCTGTAAAAGTCCATCTTTGATTAGTCTTTGAATCCTACTTGAATTAATATGACCTAAACGCAAGTGCCATAGATATGCATCGCTAGTAGAAGGAAACTTTCTCTTTAATGATTTCACATGAGAGTTACTATCTAATTCAGAATTGTATAATTCATGCTTATCAGGAGTTAAAATATAAAGACCATCCACAATATTGCCAGAACAGATAAACACTTTATCCTTCTTTATTACAACATTGTCTTTCAGGATAATACAATATCCATGTTTACCTAAGTAAGTTGCAGAAATTAAGTTCCTACGAACATTAGGTACATACAAACAGTCTTCCAATATTAAAACTCTAGACTTAAAATACAAATTAAACACTCCAACAGCTTCAACCGGAATCTTGCTCCCATCAGCCAAAGTAAGAAATAGTTCTCCCTCATTCAACTTTCTGGTCTCCTGGAACCCCTGCAAAGAATTGCAGATATGATTAGTACAACCTGAATCCACACACCAGGAATCTGTTGGATTCTGTACCAAACATATTTCAAGAAGAAATGAACTTTTCATACCTTTATTCTTGAATGTTGGACAATTCCTCTTCCAATGTCCTTTCTCACCACAATGGAAACACTTTCCTTTGGTTTTCTTTCCTTTGTTGGCAACCCCTAAGGCAATTTGTTTACCATCTTTCTTAGTGAAGTCCTTCTTCTTCTTCTTCTTACCCTTGCCTTTCGACTTAGGTTGAGAAGTAGAAGCTTCACCCACATTGGCTTCAACACTAGAAGTACCAAGGATGTCTTCCGCCGCCACTAACTCATTCATTAATTCAGACAAAGAATAAATCTTTTTGTTCATGTTATAATTGAGTCTGAATTCCTTGAATGATTCTGGTAGTGACTGGAGTATCATATCCACTTGGGATTCTCCATTAATGTCGGCACCTAAAACTTCTAATGTGTTCAGATTAGCAATCATCCTAAGACAATGCTCTCTCACTGAACTTCCTGCAGCCATTTTGGTATTATAAATTTGCCTCATGGTTTCTTGCCTTGCAGAACGGCCTTGCTCACCAAACATCTCCTTCAGACTATGCATTATGTCCGAAGCAAGTTCTACATCCTGCATTTGATGCTGTAGAACATTTGAGATAGATGCTAGGATGTAGCACTTGGCCATCTCATTAGATTTATGCCAACGATCATATCGTTGTTTTTCCTCAAGAGGAGCATCTAATGAAGGAAATTTTGGACATGGTTGAGTAAGCACATATTTGTGCTCTTCAGCAGTAAGAACAATGTCCAAATTTCTTTTCCAATCAACATAATTGGATCCAGTCAGTTTGTTTTGGTTAAGAATAGAAACAAGTGGGCTAAATGATGCCATGACAAAATCTGAAAATAATAAACATGAATATAATAAGTAAATTGGACATTATCAATTTAGCATAAAAGCATATAATATGGAACTTTAATAAAACCATAAAATAACATATGCAACGACAACTCAATCTCATATTCAATATCCCTCAGTATAGAGTGAACATAAAATACTATGATTGATTGAGAACTATTCTCATTATTAGTGCTATTATGATAACTCTTATCAAACACCAATAATATGCCGTTTTATATTTAGCCTCTAAACAATAATAGTAAGAACTCAACCTAGAGGATACTATAATACTTAGTCTAGTGTATACCATTGTCTAGAATTATGTGTAACCACATTTCATCCCTTTAACAGGCTTATTTTGTAGTACCATGATAAAACACCCTCCGTATGGAATGCAAAGCTCGAAGCTAAGACAAGGTGTTTATCAAACCACTATAAACCAAGAAATTCACTCTTGTAGGACCATGAAATAAATACTCTCCGCATGGAATGCTAAGCTCGAGGCAAAGACAAAGTATATATTTCACACTACTATGAACCAACAATGGAGGCCGTGAGATCCAACCCTTGAATCTCTCTCCCACTAGATATTTTAAAATAAAGGTTTTTAAGACTAAGAATGATAATAATGCTAGACACGTTAAAAAGAAATAATCCTAATCTCATTAGGAATAAATTTCATTAAACTAGCATTAACGTATATAAATATATATATATAACATAATAAAAACCCTTATTACATATAAAAATTCATATTATATTATATATAATATAATATACCAATTAATATATGTAATATATATTTAATTACATTACGTTATATATATAAATATATATATATTAAGTATATTATAATATAATATATAATATATATTATAATATAATATATATATATTAAGTATATTATAATATAATATATAATATATATTATAATATAATATATATATATATATATATATTATAATGTATATATATATATATATATTATAATATTATATTATAATCTTCCTTGACAACATATATTTTTGTCGGAAGATTTGAATCCCACGGATTCACTTTCTTCAAAACAACAAAATTATGGTCAAACTATGCATTGGACTCCAAAAGGTGCAAGGAACAATCAGGCAGTGCATTGACCAAATGGTTACAAAACAGTTACCAAAAGATCTTTCTATGGCCGAAAGGTGCAAGAAAGTCTACTTAGTGCAATAAAAGGCTCACGCAAAAAGCAGTTACTTTACAAACACAAATAACCGTACAAAAGCCAATAGATGCATTAAAAGTCCAAGCAATGCATTGCACTCCAAGCCGTGCAAGATGAATGCTTGAATCCGTACATTATATAATATAATCATCGAATGAATTCTTTATAAGCAATTTACATGCCAGCCAAACCGTGCAAAAAAGGAATCCAAGCAGTGCAATTAAGGTTCGCACATGACAGTTATTGAGATTCAACAACAATATCCTCTTCAATATTTCTATATGATGCAGAAAATTGAAGCACAAAGATAACGGTTTTCTTAAATTCTAAAATTCAATCATACGCTATACAATCATGATATGAAAACCTGGCTCTGATACCAATTGAAGGAAAAATTCTGGTTTTGCATCTCATGCAAAACCCACAGCGGAAGCGACGAACTAGGGTCTATTTCATTCATGATTGATAATGTGCACTACATAAATTTCAGAATTTAAGAACAAGATAGCGTACCTTGGTGTGGAGAAATTTAAAACAAAGATTAGAAACACTTGGGAACACTTTTAATCTTCACTCCAATTCCACTTTACGCCCAAGATGTGTGGTCTCTCAATCAGTTTTTCAAAGGGAGAATGAAAGTGTGTCTCTCACTCTCTCACACACCGTTTCTTTTTCTTTTCTAAAACTCTTACTCAATAAAAATTCTGTATGTTTCTCCCTTTATAACTAACTGATTATCTAATTGGGCTGGCCTATTGGGTCTTTCCAATTGGGCTTTAGTGTGTGGCTTGGAATGGGACCAAAAGGGACCAATAAGACACTAGCTCCAATGGGACTTGGGCTTTTCCGTCAACTCTTGACAAGTCCAAAGTTACCATTAATTATATTTAATACCACTATATAAATATAATTGCACTCTAGGCCTTATTAATAAATTATATCCCAAGACTTTATTATACACGTAACCCCTTCATAAAATATTCATAGTAACACAAAGTCATAAATGTAGACTGCCACTTTGTAAATTACTACATCTTATCATTGAGTCCCGGTTTAATTCTTTAAAGTTATTCATTATATATTTATGAAATCCAATTTCATAAATATATACTTTAGTAATTTCTTAATAAAGTGGTTAAGCCTAACTCTCTGAATAACTGAAACCATTAAACTTATCTCAAGGGAATATTTTATATCTCCATCAAGAGACTATGAATTCCATCAAGAGACTATGAATTCCATCTTGAGAATATATGTTCCATCAACACTAAATGTGGCTGCCCAACATACTGAGGTTTTGACCGTCACTTCAGGTCTCACTCCTGATATATCAAAGCAACCTACACTTCATGATTAGGTTCATTATTCTCTCAGGATTAAGAGTTCATGCAAATAGAAGTCGTGAGATTTATTATTTATTTGACAGTCGTTAGGAGAATAATAAACCTCACAGCGGTCCTGTTCAATATGTTTTAACTCTTAAAACATATCAACATATCAACTAGAAGCTTCCACTTCCATGATCAAGACAAATCATCTTAGTTGACACGTTATAGTCTTCGCAGATGAAATACCCAATTTCATCACCGACTACGAACTATTAATTCTGAGTTTACAAAGAACTTGTGATTTATATCTTCTGTGACTTTTCACATAAATCACATACAATGCATCTCATGGACTATATGATAATGTCTCATATTCATGTTACCATTATTTTAGATAATAATAAAATAACTTTATCAAACACAATATTAAGTCATACATCATGTCATACATAATGTCATACATAATATCATACATAGCATCATACAATAGGATTTAAGGGCACTAATCCTAACACGTTCAACTACTTATTCAACTTGGAGGCATTAAGGCACAATTCAAGATCAAACTTCACAGCCCTTTAGATTGTAAACTTTCTTAGAGATCAAATCAAAAGAGTTTATTATATTCTTTCATTTGTAAAGAGTCACACAGAGGATTTTACTCACACATATACAAATCAATATAAATTGATATTTTTTTACACTATTTTTGATCGTGTGATTTATCTTTTACGAATATTGTGTATACAATGATATCTCTATAGTTTTAAATTTTTTATTTATTTATTAAAAAAATGGAGGAAAAATAAGGGATAAAACTCTCAATATGCTATATTTTAGCATCAAACTACAAAATACATGCATTAGAGCATCCACATTCATTTTTCTAATTCTATCCTATTTTACCATCTAAAAAGCTACTTTATCAATTATACAATACCATTCTCCATTACACCCAACATTCAAACTTCTATTTTACTATTCTACTCATTAAAATAATATATTTACGCATTAAAATATATACTCAACAAAATTTGCTCTCGGAGAAAATCTGTTCCAAAACCACTTCAAACCACTTCAAAGAAACAAAAAAATTAGCAAATCACTTCAACTCTCTGCAGAAACACACCAAGAAAAAAAAACCACTTCAAACCCACGAGGAAATCACTTCAAACCCACCACGCCGACTCGCCGATCTCCATAAGCCACCGATCAGAAACCCAGGCCACCGATCAGAAACCCAGGCCCCCGATTAGAAACCCACGCCGTCGATTTGAAACCCAGGCCGTCGAAAATGCGTATCACCGATTTGAAATCCACGCCGCCGATTTAAAACCCACGCCATCACCGCCACGCCTTCGTCGGACCTTGCTTCGGTGAACAGCGAGTCAAGAGAGTGAAAGAGGGTAATGAGAAAAGAGAGAGACTTGATGTGAAAGAGCTGCGGAAATGGGGGAGATGAATTGGCATGGCGAGAGAGAGAGGATGACAAAGAAGTGCTTGGTGTGATGAAAGACCCAGCATGGAGGGACGGATCAAGTGTAGTGAACGGAGACACAGAGATAAGAGACTGTGGAGAGAGAGAGATGACAGATATTTGCAATAAACTATTAATATAAAAAAATACCATTGAGCTACAGTGCAATTCTATGTTTAGAATTGCACTGTAGCTCCATGGTATTTTTTTTTCCAATTGTTCCAGAATCCAACATTCAATGGAGCTTACTTTTGGGCCTCAGTTGTATATTACTGTAGAATTTGGCATTGAGAAGAAGTTTAGCCCATTTGATGCTGATGCTCTTACTTGGGAGGCTAATTGTAAAAAAAAAATACTGCTCAGCTACAATAACGTCCTAAAAATAGAACTTATTGTAGAAAGTTGGGAAAAATAAAATAATATGCTTTAATGTCTCTCTCTGCCTAAAATATCTCCCTTCTTTGTCTCTCTTCAGTCTCTCATTTCCTCCTCCTCCTCCTCTCTCGACAAATCGCCCTTACCAAAATGCTCTCTCTTTCTCTCCCCATGCCCGCTCAGCCTAGCACTCTAGACATTGTTCCTCTACTTAATTTTCTCTTCGCTCTTTTGCTCTCTCTATCTCTTCCCTATCACTTCTCTCTCTCAGGCGGTGCAGTGGTAGAGGCGTAATGGAATTGTGGTCACATGGGTTGTCGTTTGTTGGTGGGTCAAGGGGTGGTGCGGTGGTGGTGGCGTGGGTCGTGGGTAGTGGTGGTGTGGGTTGTTGTTGGCCGTGGGTGGGATGTGAGTTTTGGGTTTCTGTGGGTCATGCGATGGTGGATCCGGTCTGTATGGTGGTGGGCTAGTTTGGTGTGGTGGGTATGTGGTTTTTTGGTGGCTGTTGATGGTTGTAATGGTGGTGGAGGTGCTAAATTTCTTGTGATGGTTGTTGGGTGGTGTTTATGGTGCAGCTTGGATTTGGATTAGGTGGTGGTTTTAGATTTAATGGGTTTTGGTAGTTGTTATGGCGGTGGCAACTGTGGTTGTTATGGCTGGTGGCATGGTTGGTTGTAGTGGTTGCTAGTGGTGGTTTCAGTTTCTGTTAATGGCAGTGATTGAGTTTTGGTGGTTGGGATGATATAAGTTTGAGTGGTGGGCTGTAGATAAGATGATTTGAGTATGGGTTTGGGTGGTGGATAGTGGGTGGTGGGTGGTAGATGTGTTGATTTTTTTGGAGAGAGAGAGAGAGAGAGAGAGAGAATGAAGAAGAAAATAGAGAGATGAGGAGAAGAGAGATATGTGATATATTATTTTATTGGATAGTATATATTATTTTAATGAATTATATGTTAAAATAAAATTTAGGGTTCTATTCAAAAAAAAAAAAGAAAAAAAAGA
The DNA here is from genome assembly GCA_020976635.1 of Castanea crenata. Classification (NCBI taxonomy): domain Eukaryota; kingdom Viridiplantae; phylum Streptophyta; class Magnoliopsida; order Fagales; family Fagaceae; genus Castanea; species Castanea crenata. The sequence goes on from JAGHPS010000531.1 coordinate 42,670, forward strand.
AGAGGAGAGTTTTGGATATTAGGTATATTGTAAAATGACAAAGTATAATAGATAAAGTAACTTTTTAGATAATAAAATTGAAACTATTATGCAATTCTAGAGGCTAATGCTAAGAGCAATTGAAGCTTGAATTGATTGGATTGAAACAGGGAAAAAAGGAGTTTGAATTCAAATGGGAAAATGTGTGTTTGTGTGGTGGGAAGTTTGTTACTTAGAAATTGTGAGTATTTTAAATTTTAAATTTTGAAGAGATAAAATAACTTTTAGGAAAATGAGGTGAATTTTGTATTTTAATTTTACACAAAATTTGATAATGACTTTTATACCCTCCTTTATTTGTTTGAAATAATGTTAGTTAAAATTTAGGGGTGGTTTAGAGAATTGAATAGGTAACTAATTCTCTCTTATTCCTTATAAAAAAGAAAAAAAAAATTCTCTCTTATTGGACTAAATGGACCGATTCACTATTTTGCATTATCATTATAGTATCATAATTTACAATAACTGATAGATGATTGGGAAAGTTTAAAGATGAAAATAAAATGGTGTAAAATAAAAAGAGAGAGAATAAAATAAACTAGTAGTAATTGTGTGGGTCGAAAAATATTTTTTAGAAAGAATTGATTAAATAGCTGTCACAATTAATTTAGTAAATATAAGTCAAGATTTTAATTAGACAAAATGAAACTCCGCAAGAATGGAGAGAAACTGGAGAATAGAAAATATGAAAATAACTTATATCTAGTGGATATATATACGCCCTCAAAAAGCTTAAGGGTGGATGTAATCAGTATAACTTTTCCTTCTTCATTTTTATGCTTAGCACTTAATACTTTTTGTCACTCAGAAATTTCTAAGTCCATTACTCACCTCCAATCATGGATAACATAGGGTAAAGAACCAGTGCAAGTGTGTGTAAAAAAATTTGAGCTTCATTAATAATGTCCTTATTTAATTATGGGGTAACAACATGTTCATTTGTTCCCAGTGAAGTTGCCACTGTGGCCACACTGCCTTAGACTTGCGAGTCGTATGACTCGCTTTCTCTTTTCTTTGGAAGTCACCACTTGGTTTATGTCCATGAACCAAATTAGGCCTCTTGGGCTTCTTACGTAGGTCTACATACTAGAAACTAGGTCTAGAGTTAAAATATGTGGATGGGCAGGTGTTAGGTGCCCAACCTCACTCAACCCAAGGGCCGATCTTTACTTATGTTGATAGACCATTTTTAAGTAAGATTATTAACAAAGCCCAATATCTTAATCATGAAATCATTACATTAAACAAAACACACAAGGCAAATATCTCATATCTTCACATAAAAGGAAATAAACTCAAATCAAATATCAATCAAATATATCAAGTCAAATCAAATATTCTAAATAGAAACAAATCAATTCTAATTAAATCAGACAAATCAACCAAAAATTAATAAGGAAACATCCTATTCTAAACATCTCATAGAAAAGTCAAGAGAATAAATCATGGCAAGCAATTAATTCGCATTTATCACCCTGACCCTAAATGTTCATAGTCAAACAGAATCACACATCTCTTAAAAAAATATGAAAAATATCACAGAACATAAATCAAGCAATTAAAACAAAAATTTATCATTTTTTGGGTTAAGCTATGTACCCATGGAGGAGGTTGTGTACACAGTACGCATCTTTATGGGCCTGCGTATGTACCTTTAACCATCTGCACACATCTTGATATGGAAACAAAATTCTAGAAACAAGTTCACATGTTCAATCAAATCCACATCCATTAATGTATCAATTCAGCCCTTTAAACAATACATGGTGAGACACAACAATCAAAATCTATTCCTAACATCATCAAGAATGCACAGAAAATAAATCAAGGAAAACAAATCAAAGTCTATTCCTAAACATGCATATAATCTCAAATTTTTCTTAAGAACATCATAGCACAAACCAAAACATTTTCATTCACATATTCATATATCAATTCAACTCTTGAGAACAAACAAAAATAAACATAAACAAATCAAAGATAAACAAATAAAAAAATATCATGCATAGAATATCACATATATTGAAGAACAACAAAATATGAAATAAAACATGTTCAAACTAAGTAAGAGTCATGGAGAGGGACTCATCTTGCTTGAAGATTAAAACTTTGAGTATTTAACTGTCCTCTCAGTGCCTACACAACAATAATCAATGAGATATCAAGGTAATTAAAGAATTCAATGGAACTTTAGTTATCACAACTCAAAAAAAAAAAAACGTTTCTTGAAAAGCTTATTTGAAAAATGGTTTCTTTTGAAATATACTCTTTTAGAAAGATGTTTTGAAAATCCAAAAGTGTTGTTGTATGAACAACTTAGTGAGACAAAATATTCATCTTGAAGAACATAGATAAAAGACTCTCTCTAGAACCAATTCATAAAGTTTTGAAAACGTTTAGAAATAAGATTAGAAAATAGTTTATATCCTAAGTGTGAAATAGAGAGAAGTTTTTGAAAACAATTTTCTTTTTTACATATTTCTAAAATTATAAAATTATTAATTAAAATATTTATATATTATTGGTTTGACCATCGGTCAAACTTCGGTCAGACCAGAGAATTGAGAAGTAGTCCTCTTTCCGATTTTTTGTCCGTTTTGGTTTTTGAAACTGATGAATCACGGGTTTGTCAATTGTAGTGAGGTCGTCCAGATGGGACCAGAGGCCTGCTTGTGTCGCAACGAAAGAAGAAATTCTCCAAAATAGTCACCGGTGTAGTGCCTGCCACAACGCCTCTAATGCCAAAGTTAGTACCAGGGAGTTTATAATAATAGACTATAAAAATGATTAGGGATATCTTGTAACTGTCTTTGTACCTTGTGTTGGCAATGCGTGGGCTTTATATATGTTCTAGATTCTAACCATTGTGGCAGTTATTGTGGCTTTAATGCCTCTTTTAGTAACGCCTCCTGGCTTGTTGATATGAGCTTTAATGACCTCTTAACAGTCCATACAATTGTCACTGTAACTGCCTGAGGTATTTATTTAGAGTGCATTAAGTGGCTTCTTTCCCTTCGTCTGTGATGGAGCTGGAATCGTCAATGGCATTTGATTACCTCGTCTGTAAATGCCACTTCGTTGGTTTGGATGACTTCATCCAGATAAGTTCAGTTCGTCAATCCCATCAGAAACTATGAGAAAACTGTCGACCCTCTTTATTTTCTCCTCCCAAAAAAAAACACACATTATCCATTTTTGCTCCTCAATTTTCTATCGATCGGTTTTTAACACAAACAGTAAAAGAATTGAAAGGAAAAATTAAAAAGAAACAAAAAATTTTAATTTTGCTAAAATTTAAGGTAAAATATAAAATTACTTTTGGGATTTGGGTTAATGGTAGATACTACCAAACCTTTTTAAAAATATTCAATTTGCTTAATGTGAGCTTATGTGAGGAAGTGATTTTAACAATTACAATGCCAAGAGAGTGGCTCAGGTAATGTTAAAATGTGAATTCCATAAAATAGGTTTTGTTTGGTTGCCAAGAATAACAAATGAGAGAGAGAGAGAGAGAGAGAGAGAGAGATTTAATTGGATTGACAAGTTCTAATTGGACTAACTAAGCCACATTGCTAGGATTGCACCTTAGTTAATTTCAGGAGATATGCTGCCCATAAATACACTATGACTTAGTGCTTATGACACACACACTAAATGAGCACTAGAACTTCTTATACATTGTTCAAGTCCGTTAAAGTCACCCACCTTAAATGTTCTAGTCCAAATTTTAGTAACTATAAAATATCTTTCACCTAACTTCTTGACAACTTAGAAATTTGTGTTGATTTTTTTTTTTATAGCCTTTTTTCGGTTGCTCGGTCACGTGTTGTCCGCTAAAAGGGTGACCCTTGTAGGCCCGAGTTGTGTTTAGGGAGTTGCATCCGAAACTCAACATTGGGCCATGTGGTCCAATGGCTAAGCCTACAAAACCATTAAAACTAAAGTTTAAGATTCGTGATAATGGTTGAATAAATATATAATATGCATTTGATATGGAAGCAAAGTTACTTATCTTTGTATGGTTTGTAGTTCCAACTGTGTAGCATTTGTGAGTTGATAGGATTTCAGCAGAATAACTCCAGTAGTAGAGAGGTAGTTTGCCATAATAACTTCAAGATTAGAGGGGAAAATTTGGTGCAACTAAAGGGAGAGAGAGTATGTCTAGCTATGTGTAGAGGCTGGTTAAGTTTGTCCATTTTATCATGCACTTAAATGAGTTTCCCCTTGACAATGCTCTTTTTGTTGTTGTGAAACTATGAATGGGATTGCCTTCCATGAGAAGGGCTTTGATATGAGGCCTTGGTGCCTTCTAAGAGAAGGGCTTTAGTATTAGAAGTTTATGCCTTCCATGAGAAGGGCTTTTATAAGAGAGGTGGAGAAGAGTATTGAGATGTGTTTATGGACAACAGAACAGTAGAATTTCATAATGAGAGAATATGAGAGTGGAGTTTAGAAGAGTTGTAGTATGTTTTATGTAATGATGTAGTAAATGTGTATGAGATTGTGTAAGAGAATTGGAGAAAGAGATGTTTTAGAGATATGGGCAGTAAGATAGATGTATTTTCAGAATATGGAAAGTGAGAGAATGAGTATAAGAGAGTAACGGTGTTGTAGTGTGTTTAGCAAAGCTGCTAGGATTTTCTATTGGAGGATGTATGAGGGCTTATGAAGGGCATTTATAAGCTAAGGGCTGAAGAATTTAGTTTCTGATTTGGAAACAAAAAAATCAGAAGCTCAGAACTTCATTAAGAGCTTAAGAAGATAATTAGAGGGAGAAAGAGTAGGGAAGTTTATGAGAGAATTGTTCTTCTCTATTAGTATGTTTTGGTATGTTGATGGGAGACTCTATTTATAGCTGAGTTTAAGGGGGTATTTTAGCAAATAATCTAAGCCAAAATCTGTCCCAATCAACAATGAATTTTTAGAAAATCCATCCTAAGATTTGGCCAAAGATGGTATGTTTAGCTTTAAGGTATTCTTGTTGTTTTGGGTAATAGTTGCTGGAGGAAAGAGCAGTAGAAAATGAAAGTATTTTAATAAGAAAAAGACAGTTTCTTTAGTTGGTTTTAGTTTTTAGCCAATGAGGAAAATTAGTAATGTTAAGGTTGTTGGGTCAACTGTCACAGCTTTTCTAAAAAAGCTGTCCCAACTGTCAGAAAGGGCTGTCACAACTGTCATAAGACAGCTGTTGCTTGGGGCAGAAGTAGATGAGGTCAGATATCAGGCTGCTGAGATTTTAGCATTAAATGGCTGATGATGTCACTTTCAGCAAATGTCAAGTGCTGAATATATCACTGGTGTTCTACTGCAAATGTTTCTTTTTTTTGGATGTTTTTATTTTTGGTCCAAGGTTCTATTACAACACATTTTTAGTAAGTAATAAAATGATTGGTTGAAAGTTAATGAAGATTTAGAGATTTAGTCAAGGTCTCATTATGTTGTGACTTAATCTTGATGAGCAAGAAGAACATTTAATGCTCTGCTCTAGTAGCTGGCAAAGGAATATTTGGTCAGTTTGTGGCAGACAGGAGGTAGGTATTAGAGATATCATGAATATTTTATATATTTGGAGATTAAAGATAACCAATCAGGTTAAGCCATGTGTTTGAGTTGGATTTTAGCTAAAAGAAGTAATGAGATTTATGTAGAATAATATAATTATGTTTCTAAATTTGTATAGGAACAGTTGGAGGTTGAATAAATAGTTATTTTCTCAGTATTTAGATGGCTGGAGATATTGAGTATTTGTCATATGATGAATATTAAGTTTTGAAAAAAGAGTAATGGAGAATTTTATCATTTTAAGTTCTTTGTGATAAGAGATGCTTATCATATGTTACCCGCTACACATGGACTCGTTAGAGTTAAGGGAGTTGGAGAAGACACGCCAAGCAACCTATTTCTTTTACCAACTTTAAACCGTTAGAGCTTTACTGAACATACTTCTTGGCCCTCCAAATCACGACTCCTAAGGTTTCTCCAAAGAGACTCATGAGCTTGGATCATAAGTTGAAGATAATATGATATATCTTGGATTTTGTAGTCATTTTGTGTAAATATGAGTTTTTGTTGGAGAAGCCGCTTTCCATGAGTGTAAGAGAGATAATATGGGCTGTGAGCTTTGACTCATTGCTTGAGTCCGATCCATATGTTGATGTTGATGATGTCGTGAGGTTACAATTCTAATTAATGAAGAGGAAATGTGGACCATGAATCCGCCTCTTGATGTAAGGATCTTGTGGGCCATATGAGCCCAATCCATGTAGTTGAATGAGATATGAGTTTATTTTGGGTTTTAAAGAGATTTACCCGTTGATGTGGCATCGGTTGCCAATGAAGTAGTGCCATGTGAGTCGAAAAAAGAGTCCTCAACAATTTTTAACAAATAGTACAACCATCTTCTTCTATAGCAAATAACATTATAGGAGCAAATTGAACAAAAGAGATAACATTAGAGAGATCTAAAACTATTACCCACCTACTAAATGCAGAACTAGTCATTAGCACTAAGTGTGCATTTGGCATAAATTATTTTTGCCAACTTATTTATATAAAAAAAAATACTAGTATATAGTTACTTATGTATTAACTTTAGCAATTTGGTTCAACAAAATTATAATTAGTCTTCCTTAACAATATTATTGATCCTTTTAAGAGTATAAAAAAGTTATAGATCTAAAATCTAGAACAAAATTAACTAGCCCAAAAAATTAGTCCAACAACAAAAATGACAAATAGCATAGCTAAAAATAATTAAGCTCAATAAACTAATTTTATCCAAAACAAATAATATGGCCTTTTAAAAGTTTTGGCAAAATAATTTTGGCTTTAACTAGCAACAAATGCACGCATTAAAGTCACACACAAATATAAACAAAAAAAAAAAAAAAAACAGTCAAGTTCTATTTTTATAAATGATTACATTGTAATGTATTAAGAAACAATAATTTTGCATTTTTGTCTTCGCTAACCGTTTGATAATACTAAATAGATGTTTTTTAAGAGGAAAATCAATGCTTATTTGGAGTTTCATAATATATTTTTTTATACCTCCGCCTCTTCTAACTCTACATCCTGGCTCCTTCCTTATGACCATTGATTGGTAAATGACTGTTGATGGGTAAACCACCTCAGAATTTCATATTTAGGATGACATATATGAAATTCAGTTCTAGATCTATCCTCTTCCTTTTGGTAGAAGTTTCATATCCCCTGTTTCAACAAAGGAGTCCTTGTACCAAAAAAGAAAAAAAGAAAAAAAAAAGACCAAGATACTTTATTTAACAATAAAGGAAAGAGAGAGTAGATTACTTGTAGGTAATGGTGCAATAATGTAAATGCAACCCCGTCAATGCTTTCATTATATCGACGTGAGTGAGAACAAGGTCATGACAAAATGCATTGTGCAAGAGATAGTTCTATAGAATAACACTTTTGAGCATATATATATATATATCGCAGTTGATGGAAGTTCCAGCAATGTTTGAAGGTTATTGCAGTGGCACAGATCAAGAGCTTCCAGTCTTGAAAGTTGGCTAATGCTTGTAGGCAGGGTGACAAAGCTGTTATCAGCTAGTGCTAAATATTTTAACGAGGATAGGCAGCTAATGCCAGTAAGCCCCATTGCTTTCAATCAAGGCATTTCACTCAAATAAAGTTTCTTCAAACACTTTAATTTCCATAAGTTCTCTGGCAAATTAGCAAGTTTTGAGCATCGAGAAAGAATGAGTTCTTCAAGAGAACTCAAACTATCCATGTTGCTTGGAAGACACCCAAGGTTTTCGCAGCCGCTTAGATCCAATAAAGTAAGAGCAGTCAAACACTTAACTGATGAGGGTGATAGTTCCTTAATAGCAGTATATATAAGAGATCAAGGCAACAAGAAGACTCAGGGCAAGAAGAGGCAGAGCAGACCAATGCAGATGTACAAGGTTGAACTACCTGTAGTTTTAGTCTTTGTATTGTATATAGCTTAAACTGTGTGTAGTTTAGTTAGTCTTGTAAATAGATTTAGTAATGCATGTGAGTGTGCACATGTGAGCCTTTTTTTTTTTTGGTTAAGAAGTTATTATAGCTGTTAAGTTAGTTAGTTAGCCTCTGATTGTATATAAGGATCAGTGTCGTGTATCATTAAGCAAGTTAATAAGATTTTCACTCTTAACAATCTTTCATATGGTATCAGAGCTATAGTCTGCTCAAAGTTCTCCCAAATTTCTAGGGTTTCGTTCTTGAAAGCTTGAAGCTACTTCAATGGCTTCTATGTCAAATTCTTCTTCCACTTCATTAGAGCAAGATCCAGCATTGGTAGAAGATATTTCAAATCCTTTGTACCTTCACCATGCTGAAAGTCCTAGAGCTATGCTTGTGTCTAAGGTTTTGATTGGTGAAAATTACCATGCTTAGGCTCGATCCATGAAGAAGGCCTTGATTGCAAAGAACAAGTTTGGTTTTGTTAATGGCACTATTACTCTTTCTTCTCCATTGATAAAAACTCCAGCAACAGTTGATGCTTGGATTCGTTGTGATAATATGGTTGGTTATTGGTTGATGAAGGCAGTTTCACCTCAAATCAGAATCAATATCACTTACAAAGGCACAGCATTGGAAATTTGGAATGATCTTAGGAATACACATTTTCAAGGCAATGGACCTAGGGTTTTTTTGCTGCAAAAGGACATTTCAATTTTGCTGTAAAAGGTTCTAATTCCAATTTTGCTTTCTCTGGAGGAAAGACTTCAAGGGGTAAGAACAGGCCTATATGTACTCACTGTGGGAAACTTGGTCATACCATGGAGAAGTGTTTCAAGCTACATGGCTTCCCTCTTGGTTTTAAGCCTAAAGGAAAGACTTCAATGGTGAATCAAGTAGGTTTTCAAGATGATACTATAGAGAAAGGACAATCATCCAATGATGCCACCTAGTTCCCTTTTACTTAAGAACAATGTTAGCTTTTTTTGGCTATGCTAGGCAATCAAATGCAAGCTGCTGCTCAACTTAATATGGGAACCAAGGAAGTTCATATGGCTAGCAGTGTGATCAAGCCTCATTCAGATCCTCAATTAGCATATTGTACAATTGCTATCAAGACTGACAATGCTCTCACCATGTCAGGTATATCTTCTTTTGGAGATTTTGATTTGAGGCATTCAATTTTTTCTACCCATGTAGTAAATAGGACAGCCTTTAATTAAGATGCTTGGGTGATTGACACTAGGGCAACTGATCACATTGTGCATTCTATTTACTTGCTTACTGAATTCACTGCTGTTAGTTGTGTTGTTGAACTTCCTAATGGTGAAACAACTATGGTAACTCACATAGGTTCCATTTCTCTTTCAGCCACTTTAACTCTTACTAATGTTCTCTGTGTCCCTTCATTTTCTTTTAACCTTTTGTTAGTTAGTCAACTCACAAAATCTTGTTCTTGTTGCCTTGTTTTCTTGTCAAATTACTGCTTTATATAGGACCTTATTTGCTGGCAAACGATTGGTGTGGGTGAAGTTCATGACGGGTTGTATTTGCAGCAACACAGCCCCTCAGATGCTTGTACCTTTCCAATCAACTCCAAGGTTCTTAGATCATCTTTTCAAACCATCTTCAATTTTGTTTTCAATAAACCTCAATCTCATGTAATCAATAATACTGTTGTACCTTCTTCTATATGGCATCTTAGATTAGGTCATTCCTCTGATGCTAAACTCTCTTCCTTAAAGAATGTACTTCATGACAATGTTTGTACTTTTAATAAAGATTGTGAGATTTTTTAGCTTGCAAAACACAAAAAACTGCCCTTCCCTTTTCCTAATCACATATCAGATTCACCCTTTGATATTGTACATTGTGATATTTGGGGTCCCTATATAATTCCTATTGTTGATGGACACAAATACTTTCTTACTATTGTTGATGACTGTACTAGATCAACTTGGGTTTATCTCATGAAGTCCAAGTCTGATACTAGGTTCATTTTACGATCCTTTTATGCTATAATCAAAACTTAATTCAACAAAGCCATTAAAAATTTTAGAACTGATAATGGTCTTGAATTTCAAATGGCTGATTTATTCAAGACTCATGGAATTATACATCAACATAGTTGTGTTGCCACTCCACAACAAAATTCTATTGTGGAGAGGAAAACATCAACATATTTTGTGTGTTGCAAGAGCCTTAAGAATTCAATCTAATGATCCTATTGCTTATTGGGGTGACTGCATTCTCACTATAGTGCACCTTATCAATTGACTTACATCCCCTCTTCTTCATGACAAAACACCCTTTGAATTGCTTATGGTAAAGTTCCTGATTACAACTCTCTTAGAGTTTTTGGCTGTTTGTGTTTTGCTTCTACATTGGCTCATAACAGGCCTAAATTTGATCTTAGAGCTATCAAATGTGTTTTCTTGGGTTATCCCTTTGCTGTTAAGGGGTACAAACTGCTTAATTTACATTCTAAAATGATTTTTATCTCGAGGGATGTTACTTTTCATGAGTCCATTTTTCCTTTTCAGTCTATTCCTTCCTCAACATTCCCCTCTCCTTATGATCTTTTGACTCAGATTTGTACTCCCAATGCTCCACCTTTACCTGTAGATGATCCACATTCTAAATCTATTCCTCTTGTTGATGGTCTTCCCTCCGATCATGTTGATGATCCTACCTCTCAGATTCTTGAAGATCCTTTTTCTGATCTTCCAGAAGACCTATCTGTTTACTTACCTCATGATATAGTTAATGATCCTCAATTGCATCCTGATCCTATTCCTCCTTCTCTGCCTAATCCTTCTTCTATTCCCTAACTTAGAAGGTCAACCAGAGTGTCCAAACCACCTACATATCTTCAATCTTATAAATGTAACACACTTTCAACTAGGTATCCTATTGCTAACTTTGTTTCTTCTCACAAGTTATCACCTAGCTATTCTTATCTCTGCAATAGCATTTCTACTCTCAAAGAACCTTAAATTTACCATCAAGTTGTTGGTGATCCTAATTGGGAAGCTGCCATGGCAGCAGAACTTGAGGCTTCAGAACAGAATCATACTTGGTCTATTGTTCCTTTGCTACCTAACAAAAAGGTTGTTGGATGTAAGTGGGTATTTCACATCAAGTACAAGGCTGATGGTAGTATAGAAAGGTATAAGGCTAGACTTGTGGCAAAAGGGTATACTCGGCAACATGGGTTGGACTACACTGAAACATTCTCTTTAGTGGCTAAAATGGTCACAGATAAGCTTTTCTTGGCTTTGGTTGTTGTGCAAGGTTGGGTTCTTCAACAACTAGATGTTAATAATGCATTTATTAATGGTGATCAACATGAAGAAGTATATATGTCTCTTCCTCCTGGTTTGCACAGTAAGGGGGAGATGGATGGTAAAGGGGAGATGGTTTGCAAGTTGCATAAGTCATTATATGGACTCAAGCAAACTTTAAGGTAGTGGTACTCAAAATTTTCAACTACCTTACTACAGAATGACTTTGTATAGTCCAAAGCAGATTACTCGTTTGTTAAGCAACATGGTAAGCTTTTTAAAACACTTCTGGTTTATGTTGATGACATACTTATTGCTAGTAATGATCCTAAAGTTGTGGAAGATCTCAAGTTGTATCTGGATAAGCATTTCAAGTTAAAGGATCTAGGCAATTTGAAGTATTTCTTGGGTTTGGAAGTTGCAAGATCACAAAAGGGTGTCAAAGAAAGTATGTCCTTGAAATTGTTCATGATGTTGGGATGCTTGGCTGCAAACCTACTATAACTCCTATGGAAGTTAATTTAAAATTGAGCAAGGATGATGGTAAGTTATTACATGATGTTGGGATGTATAGAAGGTTAATAGGTAGACTATTGTTCTTAACCACTACAACAAAATGTATTTTTAGTGACGAAAATTAGTGAGGAAATATTTTTCGTCGCTAAAAATATAGCTTTAGTGACGAAATATAAATTTTGTCACTAATAATGAAAAAAATTATAACATTTAGCGACGAAAAATGAATTTCGTCGCTATTGTGATCTGAAAAATGGGTGCCAGTGGAGGGAAACTTTGGCGCGAGTTTAATTAGTCTATAGTGACGAAATATTTCGTCTCTAAAAGTTGAAATTTTTAGTGACGAAACATTTCGTCACTGTAAGTATTGCTGTGGATAGTATTAGTGACGAAAATCTTTTCGTCGCTATAAAGAAAAATTAGCGACGAAAAATATTCGTCACTAAAAATAATAATAGTTTTGCACTTATATATTTTTAGTGACGAAATCACAATTCATCACTAAAAATATGATTTAGTGACGAAATATGAATTTCGTCTCTAAAAATCTTAATAAAGCCCGGTCTTTAGTGACGAAACTGAAATTCGTCACTAAAGTCTTAAATGCCTAATTTCAAAACTCAGCTAAACCACAACATTTTCAATACCCAAGAGCCATTTCGGTCAAAAAAAAAAAAAACCCAGAGCCATTTCGCTTCAGGTCGTCGGCGATTGGCGATGCTTCAGCGACGCGATCGGCGACGCTTCAGGTCGCAGGTCGCAGATCGCGACGCTTCAGCGTCGCCAACGATCGGCGACCTGAAGCGTCGCGATTGGCGACCCAAAGCGTCGCGATCGGCGACGCTTCAGGTCGCGATCTGCGACGCTTCAGGTCGCAGATCGCGACGCTTCAGGTCGCCGATCGTTGGCGATGCTTCAAGCTCGCCGACGATGCTTCAGTTCGCTACACTTCATCCTTCATCCGGCGACGCTTCATCCGACGACGCTTCACTTTGTGACGTTTCCGGCGACCCTTCGCCTCCCACCAACAAGCCTGGGTATATTTTTTTTTCCCTTTTGAGTTAATTTTTTTGTTAATTTTTGTTTAATGATTCTAGTTCCTTTTGGTATTTTTGTTTAATGATTCTAAATTCTTGCTAATTTTTTTCTTTAATGATTCTAGTTCCTTTGGTTATTTCTTTGTTTGATACAGTAATGGGTATATGCATTTTTGTTTAGTTTGGGTATTTGATATTTACTGTGTAATCGTTGTGAAGAAAGTTTCTTATATACGTACTTATCAATTATTGTAATTATTTTTTATTTCTATGGTTCTTATTGTTTGGATGATTCTAGTTTTGGATCCTTACTCTCTTGGTTTGGTTTCCACATTGATACCAGTGTTAGATATATGTAGTGTACAAGTTCGTACATTAGGTGTAATGTATGAACTCAAAATGAGATTACCCATCTTCAAAATGGGATTGTGTTCTCTGATTGTTATTTTACTTGATTTAATGGAGGATTGTTCTTTAGATTATGTTTTAGATATGTTGTGCTACTCTATTAATATTTCTTGCAAGACAAATGATGAGATTTTTTTTTCCTAATTGCTAGTTTTTTCTATCATCCATTTTGATGACAAAATGAGTGTTCAATCTTTTGGGATTAGCATAGAATGAGGATATAGACTATAGAGATATATAAATGACATTACAGGTGAAGTGAATGGTTTTGTGGAATTAGACTTTAACACTAGTATTGATGAGGATCATGATGGCACTGGTTAGTTTAAACAGATGCACTTTAATGTTATTTTAAATATTGCCAATGCACTTTAAGGTAGAAGTCTAAGGATTTTGGTATATACGTACTTAACATAAAAGTTTAAAATTGATGCATAATATGTGTAATTTGACCTTTTCATTTTGATTGAAAAGTTTATATTTGCTTTCTACAACTTATACATTAGGAGTTGTGATTTTAATTTATTGGTGTGGCTACTCTTAATGCATTGTTAGAAATGTTTCTTATAACATTGTTAATGTTTTTACTTTACAATTTTAATGTAGTATTGTTTTTATATTTGTGCAGATTTCTTATTAGTGGCTTTTAGGGGATTTTCTTTTGGCATTACTTGAAGACATATAAAGACATCTTCCGTTAGTTTTAATTATATTATGTTACCATTTTTGTATTGTTATAAAATATCTTGAGTTATTGTATGTATCGCAAACAATTATTGGATGGAATGAGTTTGAATTGGATACTTGTTTTATTTTTTACTTGTGGAATGTATGGATCTTTTTTTTTATAAATGTGTTGTTGAAATAAATGTATTATTGAAATGTGAGGTTTTAGTAATGTAATAACAGGTTAAAATCAAAGTCATGAAAAAAATAAAAACAGAAAATAAGTTTTAGTGACGAAATATTTCCTCACTAAATGTAGCAAAATTTTGTAAGAAATGGTTTTAGTGACGAAAATTTTCGTCACTATATGTGCATGGATTTTCTTAAAAATAGTTTTAGTGACGAACTTTTTCGTCACTATATGTACCTGAAAATAGTTTTAGTGACGAAATTATTCGTCACTAAATATAATTTAATAAACTAAAGTGTTTTTAGTGACGAAATATTTTCGTCACTGAATGGTGTTTTTAGTGAGGAAAACATTTAGTGACGAAACATTTTCGTCTCTAAAAGTTTTTTTTTTATAAATCAAATCGGACTTTTAGCGACGAAATTTTTCGTCACCGAGACTTTTAGTGACGGGGTTTCAGCGACGAAATGAATTTCGTCACTAAAAGTCCGATTTCGTCACTAAAGGTTCTTAGTGACGAAAAACTGGACTTTTAGTGACGAATTTTTTCGTCACTGAAAATACATTTTGTTGTAGTGAACCATCACTAGGCTAGATATTACATAGTCTATGCATAGGTTAAGTTAGTTTATGTCTAAGTTTAGAAAACCTCATTTAAAGACATCATATAGAATCATTCAATACATCAAAGGAATTATAGGTCAAGGGTTATTTTTTTCATCAAACACTTCACTGCATATAAAGGCCTTTGCAGATGCAGATTGGGCAGCTTACCTTGATTCTATAAGGTCTATTACACGTTTTTGTGTTTTCCAAGGTGACTCCTTGATTTCTTGGAAATCTAAGAAGCAGAATACTATTTCTAGATCCACTACTGAAGCTAAATATAGATCAATAGTTGTTGCTGTATGTGAAGTGACTTTTCTCTATTTGTTAAAGGATTTAAGTGTAAAACATGATAAGGCTACTCTATTATTCAGTGACAGTGAGCTAGCAATCCATATCCATATAAGGTCTAACCCTGTGTTCGATGAGTATACAAAGTATATTGAAATAGATTGTCACATTATGAGAGATAAGGTGCAAGGTAGAGTTATAAGATTGATGAATGTTAGGAGTTAATCTCAGTTGGCAGACTTATTAACAAATTCCTTAAACTTGAATCAATTTTCAGCCTTAACTGTCAAGATGGGAATCTTGAATATTCATTCCAATGGTGCCCATCTTGAGGGGGAGTATTAAAGATCAAGGCAACAAGAAGACTCAGGGAAAGAAGAGGCAGAGCAAACCAGTGCAGATGTACGTGGTTGAACTACTTGTAGTTTTAGTCTTTGTATTGTATATAGCTTAAATTGTATGTAGTTTGGTTAGTCTTGTAACTAGATTTAGTAATGCACTTGAGTGTGCACGTGTGAGCTTTTGTTTTTTTGTTAAGAAGTTTTATAGCTGTTAAGTTAGATAGTTAGCCTCTGATTGTATATAAGGATTAGTGCCGTGTATCATTAAGCAAGTTAATGAGATTTTCACTCTTAACAATCTTTCATAGTATATCCCAAAAAATGTTTTGAAAGGCTTTCCATAATTCAATTAAATTCTGGAATATTGTGAGGCACTCCATTTCAATAGTCATGCTTAGAAGATTGGTTAGAGATTTTTAGTAACCCAGATCTAAATCAACAAGCCTATCAAGATGCCCAAAAGATGGGTGGATCTCAACCAATCTACTGCTCCAAGAAAGTTCCAGTCTCTCAAGTTTTGGAACTCCCGAAAAGTCTGGTGTCTTAATCAGGTTTTTTTTTTTTTTTTTGTCTTTTTTTTTTTGACAATGAAGATAGAATTTTATTATTGAAAATAAATGGGGAAAACCCTAGAGTAGCTTACAATTCTCATGGTCCACTTATAACATCTAAGGAGATTACATTACATAAGAGCTGAAGCCCTTTCACGCTAGGTGATTCTGTCCAGCAAGGTGCTGAGTCAGACCTTGGTAGTCTTGTAGCAGGGTCATGGCATCGTGGAGTATGTCTCCAAGTTGGGACTGCTACTTCTCAAAATAGAATCGGTTTCTGGCATTCCAAATGGACTAAGCGACCATTGCCTATACCTCCATGTCCTTACCTGTGAGCTTGTCTTCCATTTCTCTAGCGAAGGAGTGGAAATCCCGTACTACCGTTGAACTTTTTTGCCTTTTTCCTTTAACCAGTGCCCAAACATTGGTGGCTAATGGACATTCCCATAATGCATGACAGATCGTTTCTTCTACCTGGTCACAGATTACACAGCGAGGGTCAATAGGGAGTCTCCGTTGCGCAATATTAGCTCGAGTAGGAAGAACGTCTAAACAAGCTTGCCATAGGAAGTTTCACACCTTAGGTGGTACACGCAATCTCCATAATTTATTCCACAACCTCTTGTACTCATGCGCTCTGGAGTGCTCAACCATGCCTCCTTGGTTCAAGCGAAGGGCAACTAGGTAGGCCGACTTGACTGTGAAGCGGTGGGCCTTGTTTTCCTTCCAATAAATTTTGTCTTGTGTCTGAGGTCACCAAGTTTGAGGCTAAGAACATCCTCTTGTGTGGACTGCATGAAAGTGGCTTGTACCCGTGGCCTATGCCACTGGTTGGTGTGTTTATCAATAAGGTCCTCTACCTTCAATGATGTGTCAGCCCCCAGTTTGAATAATGGTGGATGGGGCAGCCACTTTTGGTTGTTAATGATGATTCTCTGCCCATTCCCAACCTGCTAGTGTGATCCCTCTATGATGAGCTCTCTTGTAGCCAATAAACTACGCCACACAATGGGTTTGGACCCAACTTAGCCTCCAAGAATGAACACCGGGGAAAATACCTAGCTTTATATACTTTATAAAATAGAGATTGTGTACATGTGACCAAAAACCATGCCTGCTTGGCTAACATAGCTAGATTGAAGGAGTGAATATTTTAAAAGCCCATTCCACCTTTATTCTTTGGGTAGCACAATTTACTCCAGTTTATCCAATGTATCTTTTTCTCATTACGGGTTTGTCACCACCAATACTTAGCCAACACTGAGTTAATATCCTCACACCTTCTTAGGGATCTTAAAAATACTCATAGAATAAGTGGGTATTGCTTGGGCCGCCATCTATATCAACACCTCCCTTCCTGCCTTGGAAATTATTTTTTCCTTCCACCCCATCACCCTTTTTGTTATCCACTCCTGTAAATCCTTAAATGTATTCACCTTAGATTTTCCCCCAACCATAGGGAGGCCAAGGTATTTTTCACAATTTGTCATGACTTGTGCACCGAACAAATTCTGAATTTCCTCCTTAACTCTTGGGGTAGTGTTCTTGCTGAAGAAAATTGTGGTTTTTTGTTTGTTGATTGCTTGTCCAAAGGCCTCCTCATATTGTGTAAGGATGTCAAGGAGCTGCTGGCATTCACATCTCTTAGCCTTACAAAACAACAGGCTATCATCTACTAAAAGAAGGTGGGAGATATGAAAACCGCCTCGGCAACTTTGGATACCCTTTAATTTATTTGTAGTCACTGCCTTCTTGATTATAAAAGATAGCCCCTAAGCATAAAATAAGAAGAGGTAAGAGGATTCACAGTTTCCATA
This sequence comes from Castanea crenata, assembly GCA_020976635.1. Classification (NCBI taxonomy): domain Eukaryota; kingdom Viridiplantae; phylum Streptophyta; class Magnoliopsida; order Fagales; family Fagaceae; genus Castanea; species Castanea crenata. The sequence goes on from JAGHPS010000531.1 coordinate 60,384, forward strand.
GCCAAATTCACCCATTGGTCAGGTAGTCCCATCTTGAGCATAATCCGTCGGAGAAAATTCCATTCGACTCTATCATACTCCTTGCTTATATCAAACTTTATCGCTTTGTAATATGTTTTTCCTTTTCTCTAGTTGTGCATTCGATGAAGCATTTCATATGCAACTGTAGTATTATCTATGATGAGTCTATTAGGAATAAATGCACTTTGGGCATCAGATATAATATTGGGCAAAACAGATTTTACCTGATTTGCAAGTACTTTCGATACAATACAAGATATAACATTACCCAAACTAATGGGGTGGAACTCCGTGATATTTTATGGGTCATTCTTTTTAGGTATGAGTACAATATGTGTGAAATTCATTTTCCTCAAATATTTTCAAAAGAGTAGGACAGATAACACAGCCAAGGTTACATCCGGTCCAACAATGTGCCAAAATCTTTGGAAAAAGAAAGGAGACATACCATCTGGTTAGGGTGATTTTGATGGGTGCATGCTAAAGAGAGCTCTCCTTACTACTTCCTCTGAGCATGGCTGGTTTAAAATTGCACCATTTCATCCGTGACTACCCTGTCAACATCATCCAACACCCTATCCATATTTGTATGACTTTGGGCTTTGAACAAGTCAGCATAGTACCTCTCGGCAATAGTAGAGACTCTTCCCATGTTTGTTTGCCACACTCCATTTGGCTAGCCCTTTGGTGAAAGAATCTGGTATTTTTGTCGCCCATCAGAAGCCATAAGAACCTAGACGGTTGCTTCCAAAAAACTTCCTCATAGTGTATCAATTCATTGACCTCCCTTCTCAATAATTTTATACGTTCTAGATTTGGTGCATACCCTTGTTTCACTAGTTCCGAGTTCCCTTTGTTTTTATGTTAGGCGAGCTTTTGTGTTTCCGAAGGCTAACTTGCTCCATGCTACAAGGCGTGCTTTGCAGCTTTTAATCTTCTCAAAGAGGTAGTACATAGGGCTACCCAACGGTTGGGTATGGATCCATGAATCTCCGACTACCCCTTCGCACTCCGAGTGAGTTAACCATTTTGCTGATGGTTCATGGGAGTTATGTTAATTACAATTGGGTCGTGGTCGGAGTATGATTCTGTTAGGTGTCTCACCTTGGCCACCAAGTACAACTCAGACCATTCCAGGGAGGCACATGCTCTATCCAGTCTCTCCTCGATGAAAGCTTCGCCTTCTTGTCCATTCCGCCATGTGTACATGTACCCACTGTAGCCCAAGTCTATCAGGCTGCAAGCTAACAAGGCATTTTGGAATGCAACCATTGGTGGTAATGATCTAGGATGTCTGCCATTTTTTTTCCTCTAAACATAGCATCTCATTGTAGTTGCCTATGCATAACCATGGTAGAGTGGACCTGTTTTTTAGATGCTGCATTAATCTCCAAGTTTCAGACTTCATCTGCTCCTGTGGGTAACCGTAAATACCTGTTAGTCTCCATGGTTGCGTGGACGGGACAAGCACTTGTACGTCTATATGGTGTGGGGAGTATGTATGTGTGTCAATCACCACATCAGGCTTCCACAACATAGCCAAGCCTCCTCTTCTTCCTTCACTTGAGACAACCAACATAGAAGAGAAACCCAACTCTGATTTAATCGGTTCCATCTCACAAACTGTCAATTTTGTTTCCATGAGAAACAAAATTGTAGGAACTTGTGTTCTTACCAATTCGGCAAGAACCTCCACTGCTGAGCGGTTCTCGAGCCCTTGGCAGTTTTAGCTTAGGATGATCATTGCGATCAGCGGGGCTGTAATGCAGCCACCACCGTTGGAGAGGTAGGCTGTGTTGAACCGGGTACACCCTTAAGCCGTTTGTTGCTGGTTTTGATGCCCTGGCCATCATCAAGCTCTCTGGTTTTAGATTGTCTTTTCTTCCCCACTAGTACTCGGTCATCCTTTTCTGTTTTGTTTATGGGCAGCCTCGGTCTTGGTATTTTCTTCCAATTGGTTGTGGGCTCTGTTTTTGCTTCAATAACGTGTGCACGTGACTCCTTAATACACACCATGTGCCTTGCGTTTGACTCCCCATGACTGATTGGCACGCAATAAAGGTCAGTATCAATGTTTTCGATTTCCATATTGGTCGGGCTTGATTGAGCATTAATCCTATTTCCTGAATTGTTCTCGTCCACCTGTAACATATCAAGGAGTAAATTCTGGTGTGTTGATTGCGTTAATGTCCGTAACGTGTGGGTGGGGCTCATCGCATCCGCTTCTGGATTTTTCGGCTTGTCCGTTTAGCATTAATGGGTTTGGTAGGGCTAGCTGTCTTCAGACTAGGATCAGATTGGGTGGATGGTTCACTACGGGGGTGGCGTGGGCTGTGTCGGGTTGTCTTCTAATCATCGACACGGATACGAGTACCGGCTTTCATCCATTCCCCATACCTTCGGTTCCCCGTGTCTTCCCCTCCAGCCATACTACATTCCTTCTCATCATGCCCAATTCTGCAGCATGAAAAACACCACCCAACCAAGCATTCGTAACAAAAAGCCACACGGACTTCGTCTCCCTCCAGGCTAACCACTGGATCACCTCGTCGCAGTGGTTTGTCTAAAGGGATTTCTGCTCGTATTCTCAAGAAACGGGCTTGGTCAGCCTTACAATCTACTTCAATAATTTTTCCGAGACCTCTCCCAATATCATGGCCTGCTTCTTCAGTCATTAGATCAAAAGGGAGGCCCCACACTTGGACCCAGAAAGGAAGGTGTGTGAAGGTGACTGATCTGGTTGTCATGCCTTTCTCCCATCTCCTTACGGCCAACATATGATTATCAAAACACCAAGGGCCATTGTTCCAGACCCATAGTAGTTAGCTTTCCAGGGTAAATTTAAATTGTAATAAACCATCACCGACCTCCACAATCTTCAAGTCGTCCCCCATCTTCCACATAGATCGTAGTAAGTTCTTTGCTACTCTTAAGTTAATCAGTTTTTTGGTTAGAAACTTCCCGGTTAAGCTTAGAGAGTATTCATCCAGGATCTCTTGTCTCCGCACTGGACGTATGGTTATAGTTTCATCTTCCTCCGTAGTAAGCTGCAATCTTTGAATCCTTTCTAAGAAGTCTGGATCCATGGTGCTGCTCATATGACAGCAAACGGACACTCTGGGGCACCAGCTTTCTTATCTCATAGGCTACACTAGAAGACAAGAAAGTAAGAAACACTCACACTAGGACCTAGGTGAGAAGAAAATGCTTCTACAGTGGGGAGAAGAAATAACTTTAACTGGCCTAAACACTGTTACAATAAAAAAAGAAATAACTTCCATTAAACATAGAATTTAGTTTAATAAGTTAAAAATTCTTTTAAGTTAAAACGACATTAATGGAAGGAGGAAGCTCAAATGCACGGAAGTGTATTTTAGCTACGTACTTTCAGAAAATAATGAATATATAATAGAAAGGCAGTTATATATATAGTTACCTTTACTCCTTCCCAAAGATATTCAAAGTTGCTATAGTTCATGGTAAATTCAACAAGCTCCTGTGGTTGGAAACTGGATATCAAACATTTTAAAGAACAGTAATCCCATGAAAGATACCTTAGCTCGTTAGGGAAATGTCTTTGCTCATTAGGTTCTGGAAATTCTACAAAGTTGAAATCCTTTAAAAATAATGCGACGACTATGGCTTGAATTGCTTCTATTGCCTAAAATTTCCAGAGCAAAGGCTTGGTGGGTTACACAAGCAAATGGTAAGCATACTTTAATTACTGAAGTTTTATACTATTTTAAAGCTGTAAAGGAAATAAAAATAACTACTCTCTCTGAGTTTTTCATATACATAACCTTCCCTTTTTCATATATATAACCTTCCCTTACTAGTGATATGATTTTACTATGTCTTAGTTATGTGTTCTAATCTTCAAAGCTGCCCCTCTTGCGATCTAGAGGCGATAAATATGTCAATGTGCTGGGGGCCTCATGAAATTGTTCTGCATTAATTAATATGACTAAGCACCCAATTCCTTGCCCAAAAATATCTTTGGAAATTATAACAGGTTTAATGGTCATGAAATCATGATGAGTCATTGACTTGTACAAAATATACAAAAAAGGGCCATGAGTGAGTTATGACTAGAAGGCCCAGAGCTGAATTTACTCGAAAATGAAATGTGAAGTGTGAACATGTACTTACTGCCAAGTTGCTTTAAAAAAAAAAAAAAAACTACCAAGTTGCCACCAATAGGGTGGTGTTTTGGGAATACAAATTTTTGTATTACTTTTATGTTTCACTTTATGTTCCATCAATCACAACTTAATATGTATTTATTTGATTTTTCTTATAAAATAACCAAAGTTTAAATTGCTAAAAAAATTCAATTTCATGCCAAGTTGTGATTAGTGATGAATGAAGTGGAATACAAAAAGTGATATAGTGGATTTGTATTGGTCTTTTGGAATATAAATAATTTTTTACCATTTTTGTGTTCCATTTAATGTTCCACAAACTACAATTTGTTATGTGTTTTTTTTATTTTATACTATAAACTTTAGATATTTTATAAGGAAAGTAAAATAAATACATGATCAGTTGTAATTGGTAAAATATAAATTAAAAAAAGTTACAAATAATTAGTTATTTTATAAGTAAAATAAATATTTGATAAGATTGGTGAAACATAAAAAGTCATACAAATAATTTGTATTCGGAATTTTGTAACTCTCATTTTCAATAAATATAGCTTTTGTGTGTGAGAAACACTATATTTATAATATTTTTATAATTTACTATTTATAATTTATTATAAAAATATTATGATAGCGATTCTATTATGTTTTAACCAAAGAAAAAAAAATCTACCAGCCAATTATCCAATAGAGGCGCGTGAGTGGAACATGATGTAACAGGTTGGAGGTTTTTTCTTGTTTGCTAAATCATGATGTAACAGGTTAACCGCGCCTCCAAATTGAATTGTGTATAACTTTATACGCAATGGTCAACTTTCTGACCCTATTCGCATTTTATATAGTATAGTCCGGGCACTTGCTCGTCATGAAATAAGAACGGTGATTAAAGTTAATTTTAAATTTTATTTATATCATAAAATAGAGATATAAATTATTTTATTTTTAAAGTATATAGAGATTTACATTAATCAAAAGAGACATTAATTTTAATATTTTTGATAATTATGTCATAAAAAGTTAATCACATACGTATAAGAATTTTGATCACACACAAAGTTAGGGTAACTATTTAACATATAAATATCTATTTTACTATAATTATTTTTTAGTAACTATTTGTTAAAGACAATATATCCACTCAATATAAACTTCTAAGAATGCTAACGAATAGCATCATCTTCCAATAATAAGCAACTGAGTTTTGCTAAGAAAATAAGGGAAAAAAAAAGATAACAAAATGTATGTGTCATCGAATTTTTCATTAGATAAATTATAACTTTTGAAAATTTAAACTTAGAAAATCAGTGTTCTTTAAATAATAAATAAAATACCTTATATTATCCTTCCAATTTTCTAAGCATTACTATCATCTAAAACTTAAAATACGTGAAAAAAATTTTTGGGGTGTTAAAATTTAGTGGAAGTATTTTATGTATTACACAATAAAATATTTTAAGAATCATAAGTTTTTATTAGGATTTAACTGAGAGAATCACAATATAACGTATTTGCTCTTTTCCAAAATATTAAGGGAAAAGTTACTTGATTTTAAAGTTAAAGGAGGAATTGTAAACTACCCTAAACATAAAGGATGAAAAGTGTTTTTATCCTAAGTTTTTGTTATTTTTAGTGTAAAACTATGTGTTTTTACTTAAAATAGTGTGTAAAGAATAAAAATATAAAAAGTCAACTCAAGAAAATTGTAGTTGAAATAATGAATTTTGGCTCAACAACTTAATGTGGGGAGTAAAAGGACCTGAGCAGGTATTTGGGCATTTGGGCTCTGTTAAGAAGGGCCAGTTCGTTCTTGACTAAAGGCCTTTAGGACTGTGAGTTGGCTCACAGGCCAAGGGTCCGAGGATTCATCCGAGGAAGAATCTCTCCTCGAACAGACCCGTGATGACTTGGAGATTCGCTAAAAAGATCAAGGCAGAGTTTTGGAAAGACTGTAGGTTAAAGAGGGGATCCAAGTACCTTCTAGACGTACTGGTGTGAGAGAAATATCTCAGAAAAAAGCTGTCACCTCCACATTAAAGACCCTGCACCTACCTCCCTGGCCGCATTGATGGGGAAGTGACCCTTGAACAGTAAAATTGAACCTTCTGGCTATTATTTAAAGATTTCAAGAAGGGTGGGGGGGGGGGGGGGAGACGCGTGGACAAAGGAAAAAGAAGAAGTATTTAAAAAGAGAAAAAGAGCAAAGTGGAAAAGAAAAAAGGTTAGCGAAAGAGGAACTAAGAACTATAATCTTCAAGTAAGAGAGAGATATAATACAGAAATCGTCCTCGGCTTACGTCCGAAGAGGTTCCTTGGTCATATTTGTTTATCATTTGCAAATATTGTAACATTTAAGTCTGTTTGTCAAGTTCCCAACACCCTAAGAACTAGATTTCAAATCTACACTCTACAAATTTTATTGTTTAAGGCTTATTGGGCCTGAGCCTACTTTGTATTTGGGTCCAGGTGCAATTGTGCTCTTACAGTTAACTAAACCAATAATAAAATTTTAGAAACACAACAAAATGACACAATATTTTCATAATACCTTTATAATTTTTATTTTATTTTATTTTGACTTGCAAATAATTAATAGCTCAACAGGTTTAAAAATATTGTGACGACAACAAAATGTCTTAACATTTTCATAAAAAAAATTTTATATTCACAACATTTTTATAATAAATTATAAGTAGTAAATTGTTGCAAGTTGTTATTGGTTGACAAAATAGTAATTTCATTAGCAAGTTTAAATTAGAACCAATAACAATTTACCACTAATAGTTTGTTATGAAAATGTTGTAAATTTAGCACTTTTTTTGTACAATAACTTTATTTTTAATTGTGGTTGGTTCCAATATGATATCTTATTATTTTATTTTAACATATAAGAAATTAACACCTCAACAGTTGTGAAAATATTGTGCCAATTTTTTTTTGTTAATATTTTATTATTTTGTGAAACATTGCGAATTGAATAAACCAAAAATAATGTAACAAAACTACTGTAGCTTTACGCATTAAAAAAAAAAGAGGCTGGTGAAACAATGCAAGTTGAACAAATCAAAAATACTGTAGCTTCAAGGTATTCGCTCTTTATATATATATATATATATATATATATATATATATTAAAACAAAATAAAAACAAATTGATTTACTTGCAAAGAAAAAAAATCCATCTCACCAAACTGGCTAAATGCCTTGAATAAATATGAAAGGTTTTTTAGTAGCATTAGAATGAGTCTAAAACCTTGACTTAATCAAAACACTAATCCTAACACTATTCCTACGCCTATTGGCTATATATATATATATATATATATATATATAATATAATATAATATAAAACAAAACAAAAACCAATTGGTTTACTTGCAAAGAAAAAAAATCCATCTCACCAGATTGACTAAATCAAAACACTAATCCTAGCACTATTCCTACGCCTATTGGCTCCCTCCTTTTACATAATTAATAGATATTTACCAAAGGGATATTAACATGGGAATTTGGTCTGGTGGCTTTGCATATCTATGAGAAGTTTTTAATCTCTCTCTCTCTCTCTCTTTATAGCTTCTCTTTTACAATGCTCTTCTATTAAGTCATGGTAGGATCATCACCTCTTCTAGTTTTAGCTTCTTGCGTTGCTTGCATCTTTGGCCAGCTGTTTGGGTTAGCTCTAGCTCAAGCTCAAAATCAAACAGATCCTGCTGAAGGTGTTCCTCTCTCTCTCTCTCTCTCTCTCTCTCAAATTTTTACATATATTATAGTTCTTGGCTGAGAGCTTTGTTGTTTTCTGCATATGTTTTACATATGAACAGCAATACAAAACTACATTTTTTTTTTTGGGTTACAAAGTAAACAATGAATACAGAAAATTATGTTTGGTTTATAATTGTTGATGTGAAAACTTGAAGTAAGATTGTACAAAATGCTAGCTTTTAGAGCATTCGCATCGTTCCGTCTAAAGTTTTCTGTCTATTTTAGCATAACAACCCACATTTTCTATTTTACACAAATATTTTACAAAAACATTTATATGAGTTTATCTATTATATACACTCTTTTATTTAAATAATTTTTTTTTACTTTTTTTTTTAATTATTATTTCACACCTACCCCACCTAACACTCTTTCTCCTTTTTTTTCTCTGAATACAGACTCTTTTTCTTTCTTTTTTTCCTTATCTCTATTTCCCTGAACGTGCCTCTCTTTCTTCTTCTTCTTTTGCAATTTGGGTTTGATTATGGGCAGTGATTTTGGGCATAGAAAGCAAATATTTTGGGTGGATTTGCAATTGTTGCTTCTTCTTCGGCATTTTCTTCTTTCTTTCTTTTTTCTTCTCCTTCTTCTTTTGCAATTTGGGTTTGATTATTTATATGAATTTGTATATGGGTTTGATGAATTTGAATCTAGATTTAGAATGAGTGTGATGATTTGTATAGATTTGCATAGCATGTTGCTGGATTGAAGAGAATATAAAGGAGGAAGAGGGTAGAGGGAGAGAGAGCATAGAGAGAATTAAAATAAAATATTCATTTAAAAAGCCACGGTATCCATATATATTTGCAGGGCAATATTGTATATAAACAGCAATATAAGTAGATTGATGTCGTTAAATTTTGAGCAAAAATATATAAAATCATGCACCTTTTGTATTTTACACACACCGGAACAAGTGCTCCTAGAATTAGCTTGTAACTCTTGGTAAGAGCTGCTGGGAAAGTTGACAATATTGGCCAGCCTCTATGGATGAACAATTTCCGATAATTTTTAAAAAAATTAGTTTACTAACATATATTCCAAGAGTACACCTTAAGAAAACCCAATTAATATATAGGTATAGGCTCCATACTTATTTGTTGTACAAACCAAAGAATCGTGTTGATAAGTACGAAGTAGGTATTGTTCTTCTAATATTATCATCATTTTAATGGCTAGCTTGTGGTGTCAAGTCAGCCATTACATGGAAGTGGGAATAGAAGTACTACCATTGTGGTGTCAAGTCAGCCATTACATAGAAGTATTATTATCATTTCAATGGTTAGCTTGTGGTGTTAAGTCAACCATTACATTATTGGTGAGAGTAATTCGTGGGGAGTTTGACTACATATAATGATATTTTTCTCTCTCATATTCATGATGAAGTTGACTCACTAAATTTATGATGAGCTTCATTACCATGAATGTTAGAGAAGAGATTACTATTTTTTCATAGTCTGAAAGTATCTAAAACTTTTTCTGTTGGTACGAGATGGTGAACGGTGTCTTTGGGTATGTCATATATATATATATCCAAAATTGAGAGGATATCCAATTATATTTTAAATTAGAATTCAATTAGACTCTAATTTTGTGCCACGTGTCTCATCTAATTTAAGTTTTTAAATTTTTGTACCAAGTGAGTTAATCAAATGTAAAAATTGGATTTCAATTAAAGTTAATTTTGCACCACATGTCCCATCTAATCTAAGTTTTTAATATTTGTGCAAAGTAAGTTAATTCAATGTGGAAAATGAGGAGTTTAATTTAAATAAACCATAAAAAAAGTCTAATCATATTTGTAATTCTATATATAAAATTAGAGGAAAAAAGAGTTTGAATGATTTTATATTTATGAGCCATTTTTTTGTGTAACTAAAAATAATTCAAATTTATAAGTTATTTATGTAATATACGATGATTATGTACAATCCATTACTAACTAGGTAAGATATATATATATATATATATATATATATATATATATATGTATATATATATATATATATATATGTATATATTAAATTAAAGTTTAGAGAAAATTCAATTAGAATCAAAATTTGTTTTTACTTTTTTTAGCTTTCCATAAAAATTAAATCGTTTATATTTTTGTTGTTATTTTTTTCTTTAAACTAATGATTATATTTTTTTTTATACTGTTTCTATTCAAATATTTTGTATGTGAAGATTTTGTATCTAAAAAATTGTAATTGAGCTGATCAATCACATACACCTATCCCCATTCAATTTAAGAGATATTATTGGACCAATCTATTCTTTTATTTTGTATTATATTTAGTAGAATTTCACGTATAATGACTGTGAATTGATATTGTATATATAGTATTCAACAGTGATTTTCAAAATAATTTATATAATAGCATGTAATTAGAAACTTGGCGTAATTAATACCATGAAAATTGTAAAAAAAAATAATTTTAGTACCTTTAAGTGTCCGTTTGGCAAAGATTATTTTTGCCAACTTATTTTACTATTCAACTTATTTTTGCTACTATTCATGAGTCTCACTGTATTTTTTGGTACTATTTATGGATCTCACTTTACTATTTTAGTTAACTATTACCTTTGTTTAAAGTCCTTTCAGCAAAAAAAATTTAGTTTTAGTAACATAAATAGACCCTAAATATCATAGTTGACCTTATGTCCTAAGCTAACATCAATAGCACCATTTTAATTCATCATTTCCATGCATAAGCACGGGTTGCATACTAATAATAAATTAATAGTTAATACTTTTTTTTAGGAAAAATAATTATTTAAGTAAATAATCAAATAGCTATGAGCCGATGAGCAATGCTCAGTAAGTATACAATTTTTATTATTTTTACCAAAGTTTCCACCTAGTAGTTAATAAATAAATAAAAAAAAGCGATGGAATATATATTCACTAGACTTATTGAATATCTTTTTCACTTGTTCGTTACCCATATATGTAGAGTTTACATTTGTATATGTTTTTAAAAAAAGAGAATTACATTTGTATATAATCATGTTTGTATCGATGATTTCCAAAGTTCAGTTTTTAAATACACAACATTCTCATTGTTTGGGTGGACTAAAATAAAAAAGGTAAACTATGTATTTAGTCTCTATTCTATATACTATATCTTAATTTGATCCATATCATTTTAATTATGTCAATTTAATCCCTAACTTTTCAGTACTGTGTCAATTTTGTCTATACCATTATCTTTTAGATGAAAATTGATAACATGTTTAATAGCTAAAATAAAAAATTAAGTTTTGTTGATGTAACAATAAACTTAAATTTTATTTTGGACATTTGCCATATGAGTAATTTTCATATAAGATATAACATCAAAAACTAAATTGACATGACATTGAAAAATTAGGGATCAAATTAACACAATTGAAATGTTAGAGATTAAATTGATATATGGTGTAAAAGTTAAGGACCAAATATATAATTTATCCAAATAAAAAATATGCAGCATATTTATTAAATATAATTTTTTTCCATAGAAAAAAAAATTTTCACTTTTTTTCCCTAAATAAAATTATACTTTTACGCAATAAATATCTTGAACGGTGGCAGTTTTGGAGGGATATAGTGAAGTCAGTGAACAGAATTACTTGCTATTGTTTCCCAAGCTAATCACAATGATATTTAATTTAACAACTGTGTGAATTCGATTTCAGTGAGAGCATTGAACACAATATTTCAAAAATGGGAGATCTTAGCAAATTCAAATCAATGGAATATAAGTGGAGAACCATGCACTGGAGCAGCCATCGATGACTCCATCTCCTTCAATGACCAAAACCACAACCCCTTTATAAAATGCGAGTGTTCGTCTAACTCTACTTGCCACATCACCCAATTGTATGTCTCTCTTTTATATATTCTCATGTTTTGTTTCTCGTGCCATTTTTGCTTAAAGTTACAATTTCTATACATTTGTTTTAAAAAAGAAATAATTAAATTGCATGGTTCGTGTCAAATTGGTTCAACTAGTAAAATATTTTGACATTAGTATCATTAGATTAGGAATCACAGACGTAGAGATTTGACTTTGCAGAGAGATAAATCATAGAAATTGTGTAACTCGTGCAAATGATTGTCTAGTGTATTTATATGCAAGCATATACCTCTTGGGAAGAGACATATCTGTTGTGAATAGATATATCAATTCCAAGAGTCACACCTATACCCAAATACCACTTCAACTAATATATCACTACATAAACAAGAGTAATGCTAGAAATATAAATTATTTTACAATTTTTTACATCCTGCTAATGTGGTGAGTAGCTATTGGTAAATGAAAAAGTGATATTAGTGGTGGGCCTTAGATGATAACTAGTAAGAAGTTGGCCACATCAAGAATTTGTAAAAATATTGTAAAATAGTTTGTAACTATAGTATTACTCTATAAACAAATCTCACAAAGTAACACTATTTACCAAATGAAAAGTTATTGCACGTGTGTGAGGTTGTTCCATGTTATGGTGTAATCACTCGTCATAATTGTACATTAACATCATTTATTTTAGTAGAATATATTTTTTTTAATTGAAAACAAAGATGAATAAGCCAGTTGATCACCTCTATTATATGATACTAGTTGTTGAAAAGATGTAAGGTTACTGATTGATATCTGTTGCAAATTAGTATCAAAACTGTTGGATTATATTATATTAATTGCTTGTTGAAGAGGTTTAAGGTGTCAAAAAAAAAGTAGCTAAGAAGAAGCAAAACTTATTTTTATATGTTCTCATTAAACTCATAGTTTATCATTTTATGTACCTTTATAGAGTGCAAGAGCAAAGAAGAAGTAATTTTTTAAAAAAAATAAGTTGACAGATGAGTTGCCACTGTGCATTACAGAAAAATTCCTTTTTAATCTGTTGTTTTATATATGCCTGTCTGTAACATTTGACAATTAGACCAGGTCTTGTTTATTTATTTATTTAAGGAGGGTGTCTAGAGCTTTTTAAGTACTTGACTATTCTCCTGAGTGTGTGTAGTCTCTCATCACACAAACACCAACTAATTATAGAAAATTCTGTTAGTTTGTTGGTAGAAAAGCAGTGGTTAGCATGGTATAGAGGTGGATATCTCTAAAGTGAACTTAACTTGGGATAAGAACAGTGGTGGGGGAAGTTAATGGCCGATAATAATTTTTTTATGGGAAAGTAACATAGGTCTTAATTCGTCTTCCATCTTGTTTTTATAGAGGAAATGATGAGGTTTATTCATTCTAGAGCTTGTTAATAAATTTACTTTATATTGCATTGAGAAATAGATAAGGGATAACAGTCATTTATTGAGATATATAATACTCCAGGTCATTTTTCAATACCAATTCCTACATACATTTTAGGAAAAAATACACACAAAACCCCATATGTTTTCCCGTAAAACACGACACATCTTGAGGTTTTGAGTGTAACGCTTAAACCCCTTGTAGTTTAATTTTATGTGCAAACCAATAATTATGTACATGAATCTTTGTTAAAATTAAATATTCTTGAGATATTCTGAAAGTTTTGGTATGTTATAGAACCTACACTTCAAATTATTTTGAGCTTCTTTAGTATATGAACCTTTGTTTTCATGGTTGATGGCTTTTTTCTTTCTTTACAGGAAGGTTTACGCCTTGGATGTTGTTGGTGTAATCCCGGATGAACTATGGACTTTTACTTTCCTCTTCAATCTGTATGATTTCTTCGCTATACATTTGTTTACTTGGGTTTTGCATGAATAGTGTGATTACCTTCTCTCTCTCTTTTTTTTTTTTTTTTTTTGGGAAGAGTTACCTTCTTTTTCATGTAAGCTAGAATTGAACTTTTTTTTTTGATAGGAACTAGGATTGAACTTAGATCTTGAAAGTGTGCTTCATCATGTCATCCAATTGAAAATTTTAGTAGATGTGGTATATTAGTTTGCTAGGATGGTTCATTTTCATTATACTCTGTTAAATGTGCTAAGTTTCCAACATCTGTTACAGGAATTTGGGCCAAAATTACTTGACTGGTAACCTGTCTTCATCCATCGGCAATCTATCTCGCATGCAATACCTGTAAGCCTGTCTGAATTTTGGTTTAAAACTCAAAAGGACATAGTGAAGCCGATGTTAGTTAAGCTTTCTCTTCTCCTGATGTAGGAGTTTTGGCATCAATGCACTATCAGGGACACTACCAAAGGAACTTGGTAATCTTACGGACTTAATATCATTGTAAGTAAATCTCATTCAAAATTTGTAGGTCATCTATGTGGCATCTTGGTGGAGTTGTTTTTATAGGTATTATTTGTCTTCAAATACAACCATTTCTTTATGGTAAATTTTTTCAAGAAGGGTTTTGTGAATAAGGAATTTCTCAAATAGCATTTCATCATCCTTCAATAATAGGATTGAGGGTAAGGTCTAGGGTTCAAGACCCATAGAATGCATGTTTAACTTCTCAATAAAAATCTTTGAAGAAGTATTTTACAAAAATATGAATGTAGTAGTCACCCTGATGCAAGTGTACAATTCTGCTGCCTTCTGCATTTCACAACATTTTTGGGGCTGGTACTCTGTGTTTTACACACTTGATCTTGATGAAGAGAATCGAAACCTTGGTTTATAATTTATTGTTTTACTTGTTGATTTTGTAGGTCTTTTTCAACAAACAACTTCACTGGTTCTCTCCCATCTGAGCTTGGGAATTTAGTGAAATTAGAACAGATGTAAGTTTTAGTACAACATTTCTTTCCATTTTCAGTGTAAGTTTTGAAAATCTATATTATTGAATTATATAGCTCAGTGATTTAGACTTTCGAAATGTTTCTTGTAAAGCTTCTTGAAATATCATGTCTGAGGCTCAAGATTGTAAGAAGTTTGTGACAACAAATATTATTTGACATATTGCAAGGTTTTTCATGTGCAAGACTGTGTACCATATCCCAGGACTGAAAGAATGTGAATCATAATTTTTGAAAATATAATTTACATGATACAGAAATGATTTGGTGGAAACGATATGGCTATTGTAGAGAGTTGGTGCCAGTAATGACATTATATTTGATATTTGATTTGTAGATACTTACTGTGAAATTTTTTGAAAATTGTTCTCACAAGAAGTTAGCAGAGAGAACTTAATGCTGGCTTGAGGCCTTTCTTTTGTTGTTAAATTCTTTAATTGTTACTGCTAAAATTTTATTTTGGCTGAGGATAGGATATCAAATGTCAGTTGATTCATATAAATTCTTTACCTTGACAGCTACTTTGATAGTTCTGGAGTTAGTGGTGAGATTCCTTCAACATTTGCTAATTTACAAAACCTCAAAGTAATGTAAGAACTCTCTGATTACTTCTTTTCTCAATTGCAAACTTTCCAACATACATATAATGATAAATATAAAAACAAAAGATTGTGATAAGATGTGAGGAAATACTTCTTGTGATCTCAGGTGGGCATCAGACACTGAACTCACGGGCAGGATACCCAACTTCATAAGGAATTGGTCAAAGCTTACTACCTTGTAAGACAATATAGCTGGCCCCATCCTATTTGCTTATCCCTAAATCATGCTTGATAAGGCTCAAGTTTCATTACAAAGTATAAGTAACATTGTTTTTTGTAGGAGTTATTATTGAAAAAAATTTAGTGTTTACTTCTACATTCTACAGAAAAGATTCATCTCTGCACAATTTATGATTATCTACTCCAAAATGTTTTTGTAGGAGGCTTGAAGGAAACTCTTTCGAAGGTCCAATACCCTCAACGTTTTCCAATTTGACTTCTCTGACAGAATTGTGAGTGTCTACATCACTTGGTTACTTTTATTTGTATTTTGTAGATCTGTAAAGCTAACAATCTCATGTGTGATATAAATTGTAGGAGAATAAGTGATTTGACTAATGGGAGCTCTTCACTGGAATTTATAAAGGATATGACATCTCTAAGTATCTTGTAAGAAAACACAAAAGCAACTATCTTTCAGATTCCTAACGAAGAATGTACATGTTTTCTTTCCTTCTTTATTGCTCTTCCAGAATATGGTATAACAGTTTAGTTACATGTGTTGCAGGGTGCTGAGGAATAGTAGTATTTCTGATTCAATTCCATCCAATATAGGAGAATACCTAAAGTTGTCACAGCTGTAAGTAATGCCCGTTGTCACAGCTAGAATTTAGGTTGAATTTGATTGTTGGTTGAAAGCAATGGAACTAGGAACATCTTTGCTATTTATTAGGTTGGACAACCCCAACTTGAAGAAAGAAATTTTTATGGGTTCCTGTACTAAATTTTAAATCGTAAATACTATTCAATTAAGTGATATAGTTATCAGGTTTCTCCTGGCATGCAAAATGATTTCACCCTGTTTGTAATCGAATAAGGGGCCTTTTCATAGTATTTTAAACTCATCCTATTTCATTGCAACTTCTCTTATCTTTTCTCTATCATTTTTTTCAAGGACAGACCCAAGATTTTAAGCTAGCAAGGCCGGAATAAAAAATAAAAAAAAAAACTCCAAATAGGCATCCATATAGTATTAAAAAATTATAAATACTCAAAATCGTTGTTTCTAAATACATTAAGATGCAATCATTTATCAATAAAGACAAACAAAAACAAAATAATGTCTTTTTTTAATACTTGGTTAGCTAGGATTTATTTATTTATTTTTATTTTTTTGTTGAAGTTAGAGCATTTACATTGGTGGTGCTAAAAATTTTAGCTTTTATCACTCAAAAAGTTACTTTATCTATTTTATCACCTCACTTTATAATACACCCAATATTAAATATTCTTTTTTTATAACTTTATTTAAAATAATATAAATAATTCGTTAAAATAATAAAAGAAGTGAGAGAATTTGAGTTTTTTAATTGAAGGAAGAGATAAAATCTTAGTAAAATATTATATCTATTTTGAACAACTTTTGACAGTCAACTGTCATTTATATCAATTTACTGTAGTTACAAAAAAAATTAGCTTTACCTTCTCTAATAACACATGATTTTTTGGTGGTAAAGTAGTTTTTTTTTTTTTTTTGTTGCTAAAATACAATCACCATTCTGAATATTTTTATTGTTTTTATTAAAAAATTTTGTTGGATAGTTTCTATTTGGGTAAAGCTAGTTACGCTTATTGTGGAGAAAGGGAGTCTATGGTTTTGGAAGGGGGCTAATTACAAAAATGAAAAATATTATAACTAAAAAAAAAATTTGGACCCAAGGGAGCCCCACCTAGGTCCATCCCTGCTTTTCTTGTTCCTTATATCTTGTAGGGATGGTGTATCTTTCTTATATTTTACTGGTTGTAGTTGCATAAAGATTGTAATTTTTAATTACTTCTTGTAGATAACTAGTTTTATGTATCACACAACCATGTGATAATAGCGTTGTTATCAATACATAATAATAATTTTTTTTAAAATTTTTTTAGGGATTTGAGCTTCAACAATATAACAGGACAGGTTCCAGACTCGCTTTTCAATTTGAGTTCGCTTTCTTACTTGTAATATACCTCATTTTCTCAATTGCATATTATACATTCCAATATTATTCTTTATTGTGTTGAAGCATGTACTATTTTGTTCATTATTAGGTTTCTTGGAAATAATAAGTTAAACGGTGCTCTGCCTACACAAAAAAGTACGTCTCTTCTCAACATGTAAGTATTTTAGAAATTCTTTGCATGCAACAACATTTTGACACATTTAAAATGAAAATGGAGATGCCTAACAATTAGCTTATTAATTGGGAAAAGTCCCTTATTTGTTCATTGTATACTAGGTTTTTTTATATCTCCGATGTATATATATATTTTTATAAGAAATTTTTCATTATTTTTTTTTTTAATTTACAAAAAAAAATATACAAGGAGCATACGGGACATACAGTCAATCACGAAAATTTCATAAATCTAGCAAATCAACAACTGAAAATAAAGATCTGACAACTAGTCCAATAAAATTCTAAAAGAGAATAACTTGAGATCAGGTATAGTCCTCTTTGTATCTTCAAAGCTCATGCTATTTCTTTCCCTCCAACTACACCACATCAAACAACAGAGGACAGGCATCCATAAATAATCATTCTGATGGTGACCAAATTGACCTTGCTAGCAAGCTAGTAACTCAACAACAGATTTGGCATCACCCAACACACTCCTAACAAACCCAATACCATGAATCTCTATATACAAGGAGTTATATTTTATCTGATGTTGAGGGGATAGTATAACACTGATCTCTTATTAACACTAAGCTATTTGGGGTGGTATCTTGGTAGGAAAACCTTGAGTACCGCATCCCAAAATCTTATATTAGTTAAGTGAACATTTCTATATAGTGCATTCAGGTTAATCAAAGATACGATCTCTATGTAATAATTTAGTGATTCCCTAAAATGATAACTCTTTCCTTTATTTATCTAGAAGCAAGAAATTACAGAAAAGAATGAAGTTTGTATCACCACTGGATTAATTGTATTGGCCTAATCTTATAGTCAGAAATGAGTAACGCCATGCTAGATACATGGATCTCCATGTTCAGCTGATAGCATAAACAAGCATGGCATAAAAAACATGGAAAAATGGAGGTTCTGGATTTAAATAATGTGGTTTCAGAATTTTGTTTTTAAAGCATCAGTGTCACTTGACTAATGCCTAACTTAGTACCCAGAAAGAGTATGTAAAAAAAAAAAAAAAAAAACAGAGAGAAATTGATCAAAGAGAAAAGCCGAGGAGAAACTTCTAGTAATCTTATTAAAATGGCTAAACCAGTTACCATTACAAGACTCTGATATGCTTATATACAATCACAGAAGAGAGAGCGCTTAAATCTCGGAGGTGATTATAACTAATTAACCACCTCTTACACGTGTGCAATAACAGAGTTTTAGACTTTTAGGCAAAATATCTGACTTAAATGAAACGTTGCGTTTTGGCTTGATCATAAACACTCTGAGATTAAACGGCAGAGTTGGGACCTGTTGCATCAGCTGAACCGTCATCACCAGAGCTAGCCTCTTCTGTTGGGTGCAAGTTCTTAATTATACGGCTAGGAGTAGAATTTAGTTTTTACTTTTTAAGTTTTGTAGAGATGTTACTGTTATGCTAGATATGAAGGAAAAGCAAAGTATTGCAGCACAAATATTTCATTGTTCTTTTTCCGGATGTTACATGCTTCATTTTATAACTCACATCTATATATAGATGTGTTAGGAGTTTAGGATGACTACAAGCTTCAAGAGTACTACAGAAGTTTGCTTCATTTCTCTTTAATTGACACTTGTCCATGAGGTGTCCACTTGCATGCTTGTTCAATTTTGCTGCTGCTGGATTCTTCATTTGTTGACACCTAGATTTTAATTGCTTCTTTCTTTGACACTTAGGGAGCCACTTGTCACTTACATATTACATTTTAACATCTTCTACCTTCTGAGAGTAGGTATCTACTTCCTCTTCATACTGAGAGTAGGTATCTAACTTCCTTTTTATGTCATGCTTGCAGTGATTTGTCTTACAATAATTTAGAGGGAATCTTTCCTTCTTGGGTCAGTCAACAAAAGTTGCAACTGTATGTATACTATCGTATTTGAAATTTATAATAAATTTATTTTTCTGAGATTCCATAAACTGATGCTCTTGAATAAAAACTGACATTCAGATCTTATGATGTAACATGCAGTAATTTAGTTGCCAACAATTTCACAATAGAAACTTCAAACAGCAGGTTAATTTCCCAATGCTATATTTTCTTATTTTAACTGTTGAGTTTTACCATAATGAAACAAGTTGTTATTTTTAATCTAGTTTAAAATGCTATTAGTCTTGTCAATTATGACGGTGAAGCTGTTAGGTTCAGATAGCCATGAAGCTTTCAACATGGTAACTTGTCCTCTCATTTGTTTTTGAACTTTCGTTTTACATGGAGTGTGAATTATCATCAACACACTACTTATGAGAATTATTATGTTTTACTAGCAGTAGATTATAGATAGAAAAGCAATTTGCTGCTGTCTAGCATGTAAATTACTTAAACATGTCCATTAAAAGGAGTGGACCAATGGGCGTCTGAGGAGGACAAAAGCTTTGACACCAATCTAATTTGGGATTTATTGTTAAGTTTTGGGATAGGTAGGGTCAGTGTTTGTTGTTTGGAAGTGAAAAAAGAAAAAAGTAAAATCAACTGAAATTTGCTGGAATTTGAACAGAAAGGAGAAGAAATTATTTACCTCAAACGTGGAGATTATGAGCATGGCAACTAGAGTTTCCAGCTCCAACAACTCAGGAGTCATCAGTTACCAAAATATTCAAATTAAAGAATTCATTTTATTGACTAGAATGGGTCAAGCCCGGTTATATCATCTTTCTGAGATTTACATGGTCAAATGAGCATCTAATCTATGTTCTCTTGATATAAAGCATTTGGAAAAATTTAGAGTAATTTGTTGATTTCATACCTCGGAGACTGGAGAGTAAAGGATAGACTATCAAATGCTTATGAGCATTTCATCACAGGGCAATGCTTATGAGCATATTGCCAAGAGATCATTTCTCATTACATGAATGAAAACTTAATACTAATAATAATATTTGTATGAATCAGATATATCTGCTTTAATAACTAGTGTTTCATGTCATTAAACACCATGTTTCTGGCCTAAGTGCGTTTCTGCTCTTTTAGTGTTTTGCCTTCAGGATTGAACTGTCTTCAACGGGGTTTTCCTTGCAATCAAGGCAATGGAAGATGTAAGTACAATTTAAAAATCACACTTGATTGTAAGATTGGAAAGCATTAGTAGGTATTGGGGCCAAACAATGAGAAGATTATACTTTAGGGTTGGTGTTTTTAAGAAGAATATGAAGTGATGAAACTTCAAATGCTTACAAAATATTGATATGAACACAGTACTAAGAGGAAGCATTCCAAATTTTTATTGCACATGAATATTGGATCTATCCTTTTAAGGGCTATATTGGCAATGCTCATAGCTATATTCCAGTCTCAATTCAGTAATTTTCAATGGCAGTGTGATGTACTTTAGAAAAAAAACTGCAAGGTCAATGAACCTTTGACTAGAACCCTTTACTTGTTATCATTAAAAAGTATTTAAAAATCTTGGGTTTGAATATGTCAATCTTTTGTCCTTAGCACTGAGTCTCACATTCAACTTACGGATAGTTAAACTATTTTTCAACTGTTAGTTTATTTATAATAGACTACTAGAATTGATTAGGATTCCAAATTCAAGCATGTCCACTATTGAAATGCATAGCATGCTTATGAATGCACAAATTTGATCACCTTTTCTGAACTTAAACATCAATGAGTGCTTCTTTTTTTTATATTTGATTTCAGATTCTGACTTTGCAATTAAGTGTGGTGGTCCTCAGATTACCTCTTCTAATGGGATTGTGTATGAGTGGGATAATGAGACACTTGGTCCAGCTACATATTATGTGATTGACACAGACAGGTGGGCTGTTAGCAATGTTGGATATTTTGGCAGCAGCCCTGATGCTCAGTATACAAGGCTTTCATTATCTCAATTCACGGATACTTTAGATTCAGAGCTGTTCCAAACAGCTCGACTCTCTGCTTCATCATTAAGATACTATGGCTTAGGGCTCGAGAATGGAAACTACACTGTGAGCCTCCAGTTTGCAGAAACAGCTTTTGATAACTCTAACACATGGAAAAGTCTTGGGAGGCGTGTCTTTGATATTTATATACAGGTCTTCATAATCTCATCAAATTGTTTTAGAATTACAGTGTTTTGTTTTAAAATAAAGTTTGCACTTTGCATTGCCTAAAATGTTTATTCACCATAGTAAATAAGTGTTACTTTCTTTTGTTAACCATTAATTGTGTGGTTTAATAATCACACACCATGACCATGACTAGGGATTATGATGATAATCTAAGTGTACATTTCTTAACAAAAAAGAAAGGGTGCATCTAAAAAATATATTGACAGTCTTATTTTATCAATGCAAAAATTTCCCTTGAATATGATGCATATTTATAATTGAGACTATATAATCAATTCAAAATTTACCACTAGAGGTTATCTATTTTGGCCCCTCAAATTTTCTTTGACCATCTGTAATTTCTTCACTACTTTTGCAATTAATTTACAAATCAAAATAGTTTTGATATAAAAAATGTCTATAATCATGATAAAGATTTTGAATGAAGCCTTTGATGTAGTCCAATTTTCCTAAAAAATTATCTCCCTCTCATCCTCCCTGTTTATTTTGTTAATTTTTTAATTTGGTTGCTCTAGGGGAATCTTGTTTTAAAGGATTTTGACATACGAAAGGATGCTGGTGGTGCCTCTTTCGTAGCTGTTCAGAAGGAATATAATGCGGTTCAGGTATCAGAAAACTACCTTGAAATCCATCTCTATTGGGCTGGGAAAGGGACTTGCTGCGTACCTACTCAAGGTACTTACGGGGCCTTCTATTTCAGCCATCAGTGCTACCCCAGGTAATAAAATGCAAAAACTGTAGCTGCAATTTAGAAAGATTAGGTACTGGTTTCCTCAGATATTAGTACCATGTTATTGACTATCTTACTTTGGTATAGAATTTACACCCACTGTTAGTAATAGACCTCCAAGCAGCAACAAGAATAGGACTGGTCTGATTGTGGGTCTCGTTGTTGGTGTTGGAGTTTTGAGCTTTCTGGCTGTTTTCGTGGTTTTCTATATTGTTCGAAGAAGGAAACCACCGACCAATGATGATGAAGGTAAGCCAAAAATCATGTTGCACATACATGATAATTGTCAAACTTCATTCAGTTTTCTCTACATATTAGAAAAATGGAACTCTTTCCTTTATGTGATGCTGTGGTACTCACTATTAGTGGCTAGTGAGGTGACCTCTGAATACTCCCTATTAGGTTGAGTATAAAATGCAGTGTACCATTTCTTGTATACATAGGCATTTTTACTAAAACCTCTTTCTATACATGTCTTGGAATAATAAGCATTCACACACAAACAGACATGTATGACCAAAAAGGAATAGGGAGAAACATAAGTTACATGGCATGCAAACAAATTTCTGCATTTTCTGCTTTAAACCACTCAAGCAAATCGATTACTAGAAAATGGATTCAGTTTTAAAACCTGTATTTATGTTGAAATTGCAGAGCTCCTTGGAATAGATGCTAAAACATTCACTTTCGGCTATGCTGAACTTAAGACAGCCACAGAAGATTTTAGTCCTGATAATAAGCTTGGAGAGGGTGGATTTGGACCTGTATATAAGGTAGTTCCTTGTTCTAATTAAAACTTTAGTGGCTGAACCCAACCCATTGCCTTAAAGTTGACTGTCTGATATAAGTTTAAGGCTGCTATACATCTGTTTCTATTTCCGTGCAATAAAAATTATCAAATCACAGATTGCAACATCACCTTTTT
This sequence comes from Castanea crenata, assembly GCA_020976635.1. Taxonomy (NCBI): domain Eukaryota; kingdom Viridiplantae; phylum Streptophyta; class Magnoliopsida; order Fagales; family Fagaceae; genus Castanea; species Castanea crenata. The sequence goes on from JAGHPS010000531.1 coordinate 83,716, forward strand.
CTTTTTGTTTCGTACCTTTATTTTTCTCCATTTATTTTATTTTTACTTTTTGTTGTGAGTTTGCAATTTGCATGGCTCCTTACAATTATATCTTGTTCCTGTGATGGGTGGGAAGCTGCCATTTGCAATTATTGTAGAAGTAAATTGATAAAAAAAATATATGAAGATTCATAACCTCATATACATAAACCCTTTTCTATTTCTTGTACTAGTTCTAATGCACATGCATCTTCACGTTCATCAAAAAAAAACAAAACTTTAGAGTAAAAAGTTATTCAAAGTTACTTATCAAAAAAAAAAAAAAATTTATTCAAAGTTCTTAATGAAACGAACGACCCTATTTTCTAGTTATCTTCTGACTCAGGCAATTTTCCCAGATTCAAACCTTTCTAAGCTGCCATATCGTAAAATCTGTAACACATTTTTTTTACCTTTGTTTGGCCCTGGTTGCACATTCCAAAATAATGGTTTTTGTTCAATGCAACTTGTTCTCTACACATGGTATATATACTTATAAAAGAAAGCATCGTACATTGAAATCAGGTCCATTTTTTATTCCACTATATCTCAATTTCAAGAAGTGAATCTGTAAAATCACTGATTTAGAGAAAACTACTTATAAACCTTAAACTTTAACAATTTACATATAAAACCTCGTATTTTATCAAAGGTTTCAGTTAACCCCTTCTGTCCATATTTCCTATGCCGTCGTTTACTTACACACACGATTCCAAAATGATGCATTTTGGAAAGTCCAAAATAATGTCATATTTCCTTTTTTGTTTTTGTTTTAAGTTTATGAGTTGTCATTTTTGAGTGACATTAATCTTTGTAAAACACCATTGTTTAGGAACATTTGTTTGTAAAACGCCGTTGTTCAAAGATGAAGGTGTTCATTGAAACATTTTTAAAGTTTAGGGGTTTAATTGCAATCAACCCAAACTATAATGTTTAAAACGTAATTTAGTCAAAAATAATTATTGGACACACATTCTAAGTAGTCTCACTCCAAACAAATTACGCTTAAAATGATGAATTGATGATTCCATATATTTAATATCCTCATGGATGGTTTAAAGCTTGAGCAGTTGTTTAAGAAAAAATTTTAAAAAATGGACTGGTCTCTGCGTTTATTAGATTTGATATTAATGGGCACCATTTGATGAGAAATTACATTTTGTGGAGGGTATAGCATGTTTAATTAGTCATAACATTTGGCTTGAGTAAAGGATTTCCTAAATGTTTTACTATTAGGATTTAGAAGATTCTGACCAAATAATTGAAGTCATAAGAAAACAAGATTAAATTTTTTTTGTTACTAATATAATTGCTAGGAGGTAGGAGCATCAAATTACGCTTTTATTTTATAATTTGTCTCGTTGTTTACCTTATCTATGAAATGGGATCCAAAAGATGATCGTTTTTGTTGTTAATAGTTTTCTTACTGTATTGAATGTATCATTGGAGGGAAAACACTCTAGAAGGCAAGGTTTATTTATTTATTGGACAAGGTTTGGCTCCAACCACCAATAGGAATATAACATGTGTCCCGTGATGTGCAATGCATGTGACTCACTTGGTTGGTTCGGTTAAATAAGTTATTTACATTGCACATGACAAGGACAAATGTCATTTTCCTATTGATGGTTGGGGCCCAAGTTTAGAGCCAAACCTTTTCCTTATTTATTTATTTAAAAAATTGACGTTTTGGACCAAATGAAGGAAATCTATGCTTTGAAGAACATTTACATTGGGAAATGTTGTCATCCCTTGCTCATACATTTCCTATGAATGGTAGGAGGCATGAAATTTTTTATTTTTTAGAAAAGGAAGCATGAAATTGAAAATGATTAAATTGGACATACATCTTCACAGTGTAGATAAACATAAAGTAACTACAATGTTTTGAGTTTTATCCTTATAATTGTATATATAAATGGATATTATGTTATGTTGTTTTACATTGTTTGACTTAAGCCATCAATAAGATAATAAGTGTAAATTACATATATTAAGACATCCATCCTAATTGGTCAAACTCTCATTTTTAATTTACTTAAATGGATTAAATTCATATGTAGACGTGCAATTATTTTAAAATTTAAAAAAAAAAAAAAAATTTGTTGGTACTTTGTATTAGGGAACACTCAACGATGGGAGAGTAATTGCTGTGAAGCAACTATCTGTAATGTCACACCAAGGAAAGAACCAATTCATAACTGAAATTGCTACTATATCTGCCGTGCAACACCGTAACCTCGTGAAGTTGTATGGATGTTGCATTGAGGGAGATAATCGACTCCTTGTGTATGAGTTTCTAGAGAATAAAAGTCTTGATCAAGCATTATTTGGTATGTGAAAGCGTCTTTGCTGTTGCTGTACGTGTATAACTATTTATTTATACCATGTAGATTAAATTTGTATGCTTGCATGAGACAGGAAATAGAACTTTGAATCTCAATTGGTCAACACGCTTTGATATATGCCTGGGTGTAGCAAGAGGTTTAGCTTATCTTCATGAGGAGTCACGGCTCCGAATTGTACATAGAGATGTGAAGGCTAGCAATATCCTTCTTGACTCTTATCTCATCCCCAAAATCTCAGACTTTGGCTTGGCCAAGCTTTATGATGATAAAATGACCCACATAAGCACTCGCGTTGCAGGGACCATGTAAGACTCTAGAGGCATAGTGTGTCACCTTCTCTCTTTGAATTACATAATCCTTTCATTTTATTTTTTAATTTTTTAGTTATGTTAGTACTAAACTTTGCGTGTGATTATTATTGATATAGTGGGTACCTTGCACCGGAGTATGCCATGCGTGGGCACCTTACAGAGAAGGCTGATGTGTTTGCCTTTGGTGTTGTGGCTCTTGAGATTGTCAGTGGGAGGCCAAATGCTGACTCAAGCCTGGAAGAAGAAGAGATATATCTGCTTGAATGGGTATGCACAGTATTTTTGTGCTCCATATATTTATGATCTTTCTTCAATTGGATGGATTTTTTTCCTTCAAAAAGTTTCAGTAGCATTTTTTTTTCATCTGGACATGTGTTTTTGTGTTTGTGACGGTCATCATCCATCCACAACTACATATTTTTTACTTCTGCCAAAAGTTGAAGTACCATTAAAACCTGGATCATAACTTATCAGAAATAAATAATTTTTTTTTTGCCAAAAATAAATAGATAAAAATAAAGAGGAAAGTTTGGACGTCTAAATAAAGCAGAATAATTTTAAATTACTAATTTAGTGTATTTGAAAATAAGTCCACTTTGCAACATAACAGGAAATGAAATGAGTCTCTATACCCAAACCTACCCTGGTAAGAGCCTACTTTTTGTGTGACCAACATTATGTAATAGCCTCTTTCAAAATTATTTCATGAATTCCAAGATAAAACTTAATTTTGTGATGATCATGATTTTAAACTTTACACTTTCTTTGGTATTGAAGAATGTGTCAATCTTGATTTGTCACTCATCCATATGTCCCAAAACATTTAAAAATAGAGTTCTTAAAATAGAGTGATTTTTAGATTCACAAAATGAGCCTGTGGATGAGTTTAGGGAAAAGAACTGGATTTTATCTAGGTCCCTATAAAACATGGTTGTCTTATTCATTCAAACAATTAGAATACTCACTACCAATACATTTATACTTCATTATGAAACCTTAGACTCATTGAAAGTTCTAAGCCATTGGATTACTCACTTCTACCTCCTCTGTACTAAATTCTGAACCTATAGAAAGTTGACTCACTGAAACAAATGGATCACTCACTGCCACCACCATGATACAATATTGTAAAGCTGTTCTTGTGACACGTCTTTCTCAGGCTTGGAAGTTGCATGAAAACAACCGTGAAGTTGACCTTGTGGACTCTACATTATCAGAATTCAATGAGGAAGAAGTAAAGCGACTGCTAGGAGTATCTCTTTTGTGCACTCAAGCATCTCCAACATTACGGCCATCTATGTCACGTGCTGTGGCAATGCTTTCGGGAGATATTGAAGTAGGCATTGTAACTTCAAGGCCAGGATATTTGACCGATTGGAAATATGATGATGTGACCAACGTTACAACTATGAGTGGGGGTGCAACGATAGGAACTGATTCTTGCTATTACAACTCATTATCAGCAAGTGCAAGCATGGTGGGCGATGTAGGGAATCCACTAGGAAATGCTTCTAAACCTATGCTTGGTGAGATTATCAAAGAGGGCCGATGAGAACTAGTATTTTTTTTTTTTCCCAAAAGTTTTCTGGTGTGTAAATTAAAACACTTTTGTGTATTCTCCAAGTCCTAGTTGTAAAATTATTTATATAATCTAAGATGTTATTGTTTAGCATGAATTTTTCAAAGTTCCTTTTGTAAGTTTTACACCGTAATTCCTTACGTTTTATGGTAGAGGCGTAATTTGCTTCATGTTGTGACTGAAACATTATCAAATTTAAGGCACTATATATTCAAGAAGCGGAACTTTCACATGGAGATTTACTTGGGAGAAGTTCTTATTAAAAATAGAATAACTATCTCACTAATCCATTCATCAAGGTGAAAAAGTATACAAAATACTATGTAATACATATTTAATATTGAGCGTGAAGGCTGATACGCCTAGTATTAGGCGGGAAAAAGCTAGTTTGGAAGAATTTCCTTTTAATCATTACATGGCAACTCAAACTATCTACATGTATTTTTAAAACAAGCTACAGGGACTCATTAAATAGGTCATGAGACTAAAGCTCCGTTCGTTTTGAAATTAAATATTTTTAGGTGTTTGATATGATGAGTAAAATTTTTCACATATTTTTAGGTGTTTGATATGACGAATAAAATTTTTCAAGCATACACAAAAGTTGATGGCTTAGCACCAAAGCTACTAGTGCCGGAGGTCTAAAACCGCTAGAATCAGCAATCAAAGTAGTGGCTCCGACAACTGGACTGTCAAAGATCACCATTGGAATGGTATCTTTGGTGATTGGACTGCCAACACCAGTCGACAAAATGGTACCTCTAGCATTGGTTGTGGTGCGACACCTCTGGCCATTGGACCTCCGACACTAGTTGGTAGTGTGGCGTCTATGACCATCAAACCATCAGCACCAATCATCGATGAGGCATCTCTTGCCACCAGACCATTGAAGTAAAGTCGCCGGACACCGAAGCACCAGCATTGATTGAGGAGCAGAGTCACCAAACGCTGGACCGACAACATCAGTCGTCAGAGTAGTGTCTCCAGCCATCGAACTTGTGACTCACAACTAGATATTTTACAAGTTTGACTATATTTTACCTGCAAACAAACACCTGAAAAAGGGAAAACATTTTACTTCAAAACAAACAGAGCGTAAAGTACACATAGATAGTTTTATCAATCATCATGTAGTGGATTAGAGGATTTTTTCTCCAAACTAGTTTAGAGGTAAACTTTTTTGATTAGTCAACTCCTCACATCGAGAATGAGTGAGGCCGAAGTATGAAAACAAGAAGATAACGGATTATTGGTGGTTGAATTACACATTTCATATGATAGTTAGCTAAGCTAATTGAAGAGTACTACCAAGTAAGGCATCTAACCCTAATATTTAAGCTTTGTTGGCGTGTGAGACATTGCTGAGTATGTTAGATAGTCACAGGGCCCATTCAACTGAGACTTATAAGGAATGTTAGGGTCATATTTTTATATAATTGGCATATCTTATGGCAAAACACATTTTATGTGAAATTGGGGATACCTAGCTCAAGAAAAGCTAAATCTGCACGTCCCAATACCTAGCTCGACACCTTCAATCTATTGCGATTTAATGAACCTTGATACCTGTCTCAATCTATCAAGCTAACAGATTTTAGAATATAGCCACAATATTTGGATTCTAATTAGCTATTGTTTATGGGTTTATGTAAACCTAATAGGAATAGGAGAGCTCATTTAAAAGGCCCATTAAGCTCTTATTTAAATAAGGTGGTAGAAAGAAAACCCTAACCCTACAGAGTTTCATAAGGTTTTCTTATTGAGACTCTAGCCTCCATCTTTTGAACTTGTGAGTTCCACTACAAGAAATCTGGGTTTAGGCGGCGTTTTCAAATTTGCCGCTATAAGTGGTATACTACGACGTACTTTACTAATGCCGCTAAAGAGTGAGCCTTTAGCAACATTTTTAACAAAACGTCGCTATAACTTGAACCAATAGCAGTGTTTGTTTAAACGCCGCAATAAGTACAGTCTCAACGGTGCATTTTTGGCTTATAGCGACGTTTTCTTAAAACATTGCTTTAGTTATTAAAGAAGATCTATAGACTTATCACAAAATTAATAAATAAATAAAATCTATAGCGATGTTTTCCCCCCAGATTTTTCATTATTCCCGCACAAAACTTCCCCCTATTCTTCATTTCCCACCTTTTTTTCCCAAGGCTTTTTCTTTAATTTTTTTTTTTTCTTTCTTTTAATTCAGCTCCCACTTCTCAAGCTCTCAAAAGCCCGTTTTCTTTTTCCATCCAACTCCATTTTGATTTTTTTTTTTCTCTCAAAACCATTTTCACTTTTACCATGTCGAGCTTTCTCTCACCATCTTCAATCTCTCTCTCTCTCACCACTGCCCCTGCCTCTAGCCACCTCCCTAGCCCTAGCCATTGCCGCTACTGCCGCTGCCATCGATCTACTCTCTCTCACCTCAGCCACCACCCATTGCCACTGATCTGATCTTCTTCATCAGATTATGTCTCAAACCTACACTCACTGTAAGTTCTTCTTCTTCTTCTTTCTAAAGTTTTTGTTTTTAATTTTTTTTGTTAATTAATGAATGCCATTGTTGTTTGATATAGTATGTATGTTGTGAATTTTGAAAGTTTTTTTTTTATTTTTATAATGCTCAGTTTCTTTTTCTTATTAAACTCGTGGACAAGCATATATTACCATTGATCGGCACTCTAAAATGTTCTACTAATTTTATATATTAGTAATAATAATAAGCTTGTATGGTATTGGAGTGGGACTCATCAAAACAGGAGCATAGCCAGGAATAAATACTTGAGGGGGTTGGGTTGTAGTAGAGATATACTAAATATAATTCATAAATCTATTGAATACAAAATTATCAATTTTCATATAGCATCATATTCTTGAACATTAATGAACATAAAAAAAAAAACAGTTTAGTTCAATGTAGACATACAAAAAAGAACATTCACATCAAATCATGTCTGGCAACGATTTTTCATGAAATAAAATTCATACATTATCATCTCTTCAGTGAAAGTCCTTGCAATTTTCTTCTTCATATAAACTATCATATTATCTGTCAAAAGCTCATCCTCCATTCTATTGCGAAGTCTTGTTTTTAACAGCGTCATAGCTGAAAAAGCTCATTTTATCGTTGCTGTAAAAACTGGAAGGGTAAGACGAATAAATCTATCAATTTTAAAATATATTTAGACTTTCTTGAAATTTTCAATCCCCTACATTGCTCTGAACTTGTACTGATATTTTGAAAATTTGGATGTTTTGTCACATCAAGCTCATAATGTTGCAATTGAGACTCCAAAAGTTCTTGTTCTTGTTAAGTGAAATCTTGAGGATAATATTTTTAACCAAATTGCATATATCAACAATTTTGAATAATCTAAAAGCATCCTTGGGATTTAAAGCTGAACTAAGAATGACAAGTTCCGTTGTTAGCTCACAAAATCTACTTTTCAATTCTTGCAATTGAAAATTTATCGCAACTGTAAATATGCCAATTCTAAAATGATGTTCCATAGTTAAATCTTCATCTTGACGATGATATCTACCTCAAGCTTTAGTGTAACGAGCATTCATATTAGGAATATCAATTTCATGTTGCTCACAAAATGATATAACACTAGCAAGTAAAGGCTCCCATCCATCGTCTCTCAACTTTTAAATAAGTGATTTTGTAGTTATAACTAAATGCATGGCATTTAAAAGGTCTTGAGAATTTTGTTGCAAAGCTTGACAAAGAATATTAGTAATTCCCATTATCTCTTTCATCAAATGCAAAATTAAAATAAATTCAATTGATGTTAATATCTAATAAGCTCCCTTAGCATCACCGCGTTGTTTATAGTTAAGCCCTTTCTCAGAGATAGTGTTAATAACTTTGCAAGTAGCATCAAACATTTTTATCAAACTACAACTAGATTGAAAATGAGATCCCCACCTAGTATCTCCAACTTGTTGCAAAGTATCAATCTAGTTTGCACCTCTTCCAGTCTCAGTTTCATTAGAATCAACCATATTCTCAACTTGTTTTGCTTGAGCATATTGCAATTCATTATTATGCTTACTAGAACCAACGACAATGTTGATAATATTAATCAAATGATCAAAGAATTGATGAACAACTTTTACTTCTCTTGATGTTGTAACTAGAGCTAATTGCAACCTATGAGCCATGCAATGTACATAATAATCATATGGGCAATCATTAAGATACAGAGCTTGTAATCCATTCCATTCACCACACATGTTACTAGCCCTATCATATTTTGACCTTGAATATTTTCAACATGGAGGTTGTAACGAGAAAGGACAACGCATATCTCATTCTTGTAACGTGAAGCAACTCTCAGTTACATCATACCAAGGAAAGAACCAATTCATAATTGAGATTGCTACTATATCGGCTATGCAACACCATAACCTTGTGAAGTTGTATGGATGTTGCATTGAGAGAGATAAATGACTCCTTGTGTATGAGTATCTAGAGAATGCATATCTTATTCTTGATCAAGCATTATTTGGTCTGTGAATGTATCTTTACTGTTGCTCTTTTGCTTTCTTTGCATGTGTGTGTGTGTGTGTGTGTTTTTATATATTTGTTTATACAATGTTGATTTAATTTATATGCTTGAATGAGATAGGAAAAAGAACTTTGAATCTCAATTGGTCAACACGCTTTGATATATGCTTGGGTGTAGCAAAAGGTTTAACTTATCTTCATAAGGAGTCATGGCTTCGAATTGTACACAGAGATGTGAAGGCTAGTAATATCCTGCTTGACGCTGATCTCATCCCCAAAATATCAGACTTTGGCTTGGCCAAGCTTTATGACAATAAAAAGACCCACATAAGCACCCGTGTTGTAGGGACCATGTAAGATCCTAGAGGCATAGGCATAGCTTGTCACCTTGTATCTACGAATTACACAATTCTTTATTTTATTGCATATTATTTAGTAATGTTAAGACTAAACTATGCATGTGATCATTGTTGATGTAGTGGTTTTCTTACACCGAAGTACACCATGTGTGGGCACCTTACTAAAAAGGCTGATGTGTTTGCCTTTGGTGTTGTTGCTCTAGAGCTTGTTAGTGGAAGGCCAAATTCTGACTCAAGCTTAGAAGAAGAAAAAAATATATCTTCATGAATGGTATGAACAGTGTTTTCATGCTCCATATATGAGAATGTTACCTTTCTTTAATTAGATAGATTTTTGTTCTTCAAAACTTATAAGTAGCTTGTTTGGATACGTGTTTTGCGTTCATGATAGTCATGATCCATCCACAACTAATTTTTTGTTTTGCTTTTGCCAAAAGTTGAAGTATCATAAAAAGTTGGATCAATAAATATATAAAACCTTTTTTTCTTTCTAAATAAAAAAATATATATAACTTTTTTTTGGATAGAAAATATAAAAATAAAACTTGCATCTTATGAAGGGGGATTCTAGCATTTTGCCCTTATTTTTTAAAAAAAATTAGCAATATGTCCCTGTTTTGAAACTATTTAGGTCAATGCCCTTGTTTTAAAACTCGATTTTCTCAAAAACGAGTTTCAATGTAAAACTTGATTTGTAGAAAATCGAGTATAGGGCAATCAAACTTAAAAAAAGAAGAAGCATGGAACTCGAGTTCATGGAGCTCGAGTTCCATTTAAAATGCCTTTATAGGTCCACCTGAACGTAGCTATAGGTATGGGGTGATCAAACTTAAAAATAAATAAATAAATAAAATTGCATGGAACTCGAGTTCATGGAGCTCGAGTTCCATTTAAAACGCCACTGTAGGTCCACCTGAACGCAGCTATAAGTATGGTCTTAGGTATGGGGTGATCAAACTTAAAAAAATAATAATAAAATAAATTTGCATGGAACTCAAGTTCATGAAGCTCGAGCTCCATTTAAAACGCCACTATAGGTCCACCTAAACGCCGCTATAGGTATGGAACTCGAGCTCTATGAACTCAAGTTCCATGCAATTTTTTTTTTTTTTTTAAGTTTCATTTGGCATAACTCAATTTTAAACCAATCGAATTTCAAAACATGGGCTCGAACCTAAATAGTTTCAAAACATAGACATATTGCTAAATTTTAAAAAATAAGGGCAAAATGTTAGAATTCCCTCTTATGAAGAACAAAGTTTGGACGTCCAAATGAAGCAATAATTTTAATTGCTAATTTAGATTATTTGAAAATAATTTAACTTTGCATCATAATAGGAAATGAAATGAGTCTCCATACCCAAAGCTACGCTTGTAAGAGCCTACTTTTGTGTGAATAACATTATTTAATAGCCTCTTTCAAAGTTACTTTTATGAAATTCATGAAAAGAAATAAGTTTTTTTTTTTTGTTATGTTTTTTTTTCATATTTATTCATAATGTTGAGGTGTTCATGGTTTTGAAGTTTACACTTTCTTTGATGTTGAAGTATATGTCAATTTGAATTTATCACTAATCCTTAAGCCTTGTTGGGAAATTTAGACCCCGATTGATAGATTTAACTAGTTTTAAACTCAAGTTGTTAATTAGAATTATTATGCATAAAACTTGTTAAAACAAAAAAATATTAATATCATGTCAATATCATGTGCAGCGGAAAAATAAATAAGACAAGATATAATGACTCAGGAAAACCAATGAAATAAACTAGTTTCACAGTAAAAAAACCTGGGGGGAAACCTTCCCGAAAGCAATTCACTATAGTAAAAAGAAGTTTCAGATCTAGTACAAAACCTTTGTCTCTAGACTCTACAATCCGCATAGACGAACTTACAGTAAAAACTTTCTACTGCTTCAGAACCTCTGAACTCTTCAATATATGAACGCGCCCTTTTGATGCACGGATCCCAGTACGTGACTAACTCCTTTGCATGAATCCTAGTACGTGACCAACTTGAGGAAGAAGAAAGTTGGCTGCAAAGTTCTTTACTTCATCAGCAATGAAGATCAAGAAGCACTTGGTTACAAAACCCTAAGGCGCAAAGACGTAGTAGCTTCTTTCAGAGAGAATAAGGCTTCGGTCACCTTTTGCATGTGTTCTCTTGTATTCTCTTATGTAACGACTTTCAAAATAAGTCTTATATATGTCTAGGGTTGTGAGGAAAAAAACCCTACACATACATGTCAGCATGGGCTGAAAATCAAATCTGAAAATCTGAATTTCGTAAAGCTCGATAGATACAACTATCAAGCTAGCTGTCGAAATCTTAATAGATAACTATTGTCTAGAAGCTTTCGAGTTTTAATGAAGCAACACTTCTTCACTTGTTTCTTGAACAGATTTGCATGGCTTCAATACTAGAGTTGAACTCTTGTTCTTTGAAGTATTAAACACATCCTAGATCTACCCAAATACAATTAAAGTGTGTTTCGTCAAAGGATTAGTCAATTACATAAAATATGTCATTAACAATCTCCCCCTTTGGCAATCCGTGACAAAACCACGACAAACAAATGAACATATGAGAAAAGTAATAAATTACTTAACTTACTTGTTAAATACAATAAAATTCATCCTAACACAAACTCTTGAAAAGCCTTGCAAGAAGAGAGTTCATAACAAGGAAGACTTTGACAACCTGTATTTCTGAAACATTTAAACAAAACTCGTCAAAGCATCTTTGTGTGAAACAGAAATAAAAGATTGTATACAGATAATAAGAAACATGTGTATAATGGGAGAAAAGAAATAACACATGTAGAGGTAGGTAAAGAAAAACATACATCATCATATATATATCAAAGATAAGTATAATGTATGTAAACATGGTCACAAGACCGGTGTACAAGAAGAAGAAGTTAAAAGTAACTCCCACAACAACAAAGAGGTAAACACTCCCCCTAACAAGATGAAACACATCTCCCCCTTACAAGGGCATGTATTTCTCTCCCTAACATGTAGAATCTTAAAAAGAAACCACATATTCTCCATAATTTCTCCAATTTCTCTCCCTTTTTGTCATGATTGACAAATGGTACAATAAGCTATAAAGCTTCACGCAAGAAGCATAAAAATGATCAAAGATGATAAAGGGGACAAAAGAAATCCATAAAAATGCATGAATGTGATGAAACAAGATGCTATGGATGACAAGATCAAGGAAATATGCAAAGACATGTAAAAAAAAAATGCATGCAAGAGAATCTCGATCGATCGAGAGATGTCAAGCAACTATCGAGCCAACCTCGATGGATTGAGAAGGTGTCGATGATCTATTAAGCAGACAAGAACTTTCTCGATGGATCAAGAAGCTATTGAGGAGCTATCGAGATTGCAATAAGAACAAGTTGAAAAATTTCAATAGATAGCCTAGGTGTCGAGAGGTGTCGAGGAGCTATCGAGATTGTTTAAAAATAGTTTTTCGAGGAAGAGAAAAACACAGACATGAATGTAATCAAATATGCAACTCAACCAAAGATCCAAACAACATTTTGATCTTCCAAAAACATCTCTCAACGAAAATTGTTAAGTACATAAATCCCACAAAACACACACACACACACACCACACACACACACACACACACACACTAAACATGTTTAACCAATTTTATATTTCAAAAATGAGTTAAGACAATTTAGTGACTATACATTAACACATGTAAACTTTGTGATGGCTAAATTACATTGTACTTGCACATGTATCAAAAGTAGCAAAGAATATTACATGTTGTATGTGAAAAACATTGAAGATTGCATAAATGTCTATATGTTATGACGATTTGAGGTATGAGTAAATCAATTTAACTCACACACAATCATAACTGTTTGATGGGGACTATCACCTTTGAGATACATCCTATAACTCCCACATCTCCTAGAATACACGCTTACAATCATATATAAAAGCATTTTGTTCTTTTTGCTTTTATTTTCTTTGCATATTTTTCTTTGCTCCTATAACTCCCACATCTCCTAGAATACACATTTGCAATCATATATAAATCATTTTGTTCTTTTTGCTTTTATTTTCTTTGCATATTTTTTTTTTATTAAGCATATCATTCATGGGTATATAAAAGAAAGAAAAAAATACCCAATTATGTTAAGTTTTTTGACATTGCACTTTTGCAATGCCGAAGCATACCGATGTCATTGACATTGCACTTTTGCTATACTAAAGTATACATTTCATGATTTGTGGGTAACAGCGGTGAGATGGTTACTTATGCTTTTCTCTTAGGATTTTCTAGTCCTTCATGTCAAAAAGAGTGATACAATTGTTAAGTACAAGAGATCTCTTAATCTTAGTCATCACAAACAAAGAGCCACAAAGTTTACTTGCTTAGTAGTGCATAAAGATGCTTATCTAAGTTACAAGAGATACAAAGTTTAGAGAACTCTATTTCAATGGCCATTTTAAGGTTCACAAGAACCAATGTACATAAACACACACTGTTTTTATATTTTTCTAATTTTTCTTTTTCTTTTTTTTGAAATTAACACAAAATAAAAACTAAACAACAAAAAAAAAAAACAAATAAACAAACAACATAAAAGCATGAAAGAAAGATGCATATGCATGAAAGCAAGAAAGAAAAAATGCAGATGTATGAAAGCATGATTCCCAAAGCAGATAAGAAATCAAGCAAAAAAAGTCCTACTTTAGATAGAAAAAATTAAAGTAGAGGACAAACAGAAAAGACAATTAAATCTTATGCTCCTTTCTCACCCATATAGAACGAGTCTTTGGCCATGAAGATGAAAAGGCACATTTCCTAGTATTAGGGGTGTCCACAGGTCGAGCCGGGTCGGTTTTTGACCCAACCCAAACCCGACCCGCCGGCAACGGGTGGACAGAAATGTGACCCAAAACCAACCGTCGGCGTCAATTGGTCGGGTTGGTTTTGGGTTCGGGTGGAGATCGAGTCGTCACCAGAGCTGTAAAATCGTCGCCGGAGCTACAAAATCATCGCCGGAATCTGTAAATCATCACCGGAATCTGCAAATCATTGTCGAAAAATGTAAAAACTCACCAGATCTGCATTAAAATCGCCGAAATCTACACCAAAATCGCTGAAATCTGCTGGGAATGGCTGGATCTGGCTGAATCTCACCAAATATGGTTGAGAACTCGTTGGATCTCCTCGAATTTGAGCGTGATTTCGCCGGATTTGTATAGAACCTTCGTCGGGTCGGCTGGCTCGGGTTTTAGAGGAGAAAACCCACCACTCGACCCGCCGACGACGGGTTTTGGGTGCGGCAACCCGAAACCAACCGACGGGAGCGTCGATTCAAGCTGAGCTCGGGTGGAGATCGGGCAGGTTGGTCGGTCCGACGGGTCACGGTCGGGTCTGGACACCCCTACCTAGTATGTCTACTAAAGGACATAGAAGAATTAAAATTCTCCTGAAATTGAGTTAAAAAGCTCAAACTTTTAATGATTCTCCAAACAAAAGTATAAGTCCTTGAGAGGAAACCTGTAACCGTTTGGACACTTGCTTTTAAGGATACAACTTAAAGCAATTCGGACGAATGTGTCTAGAAACACCCCAATGATGACAAACATGAGGTCTAGCAAAGGATTTAAAATTAGCCAAATCAATTTTGGATTTCATACCTTTATCACCTTTTTCAGATTGGGGCATAAAGACAGTCTTTGATCCAGAAGCCATGGAAGAAGAGGGGCCGAAGGAGACAGCATATCCTAAACCAGTCTTATCAGAACTAGGCTTTTGAGCACTCAAGACCTCTTCAAGCTTTGCACTAAACATCCTCTCTATTTGAGTTCTAGCTTGACTAAGCTCAACTTCGAGATTCTTGACCTTCTCTTCTAATAAGGTGTTCTCCACAATAAGAGTCTCAACTAACCTTGTAGTCTCATCTAATTTCACTAATAGATCAACTTTTTCATTTTTTACCTCATTAAGCTCTTTTCTACAAAGATGAGAAGTCTTTTTCAAATTTTATGAATTCAGTGCATACCTCATCAGAAGAATCCTCACTGTCACTAGCACTCTCCACAATCACCTTATCGGTTGAGGCAGTAAAGGCCATAACGTGATCACATTCACTCATTAGAAGAGTCATTCTCAATATCACTCCAAGTAGCAACCAATCCTTTATCTTTTGACTTCTCAGTCTTTTCCTTCATAAAATAGTTTGGGCACTCTATCCTCATATGACCAAAACCTTTGCACTCATGACATTGGATGAAGGGCTTCTCATTCTTACCCTACCTAGAGGGTTTAGATTTCCTAAGAGGTTTGCCCTTATCCTTTTTCCTAAACTGAAGAAGCTTGATAATCTCATCAGTTATGAAGGTTAGATCCTCATCCTCATCATCATCTTCATCTTCATCTTCATCTTCAGAGTCCTCAATCCCTTTCTCTATACCTTTAAGAACCAAATTTTTACTCTTTCCACCTTTTCCCATTGAGCCTAATCTCATCTCATAGGTTTAAAGGTTCCCTATAAGCTCAGTCAAAGGAAGTTGATCAATGTCCTTCACTTCTTCAATGACAGTGATCTTAGGATGGAATCTTTCAGGTAATGACCTAAGGATTTTCCTAACAATTTTGGATTCTGCTATAGATTCTCCAAGGTTGAAGGCAGAATTCACAATATCCTTGAGTTTAGCATAGAACTCATTAAAAGTCTCATCTTCCTCCATCCTTATTTCTTCAAAACTATTAGTGAGTCTTTGAAACTTCGCAATCTTTACTACCTTGGTACCTTCATAGGTGGTCTCAAGAATGGTCCATGCTTTCTTGGCAACTTCCGTGGATGATATTTTCTTGAATTTCTCATTGATCACCCCACAAAACAAAGCATTCAAGGTCCTACTGTTGAAATTTTCCACTATGATTGTTGCATCATCCCAATCCACCGACGATTTCTTTGGCTTAATCTAGCCAACTTCTATAGCTTGCCATACCTGTTTACCTAGAGCCTGCAAAAAAACTTTCATACGAACCTTCCAGTACGCATAATTTGTTCCATCAAATAAAGGAGGAATCAAAAGAGATTGTCCACAATCCATGATAACGGGGGGTCAAGGATCACACTCAGAAAATTAATCAAATTAGAGTGTACCCACTCTGATACCACTTGTTAGGAAATTTAAA
The DNA here is from genome assembly GCA_020976635.1 of Castanea crenata. Classification (NCBI taxonomy): domain Eukaryota; kingdom Viridiplantae; phylum Streptophyta; class Magnoliopsida; order Fagales; family Fagaceae; genus Castanea; species Castanea crenata. The sequence goes on from JAGHPS010000531.1 coordinate 100,027, forward strand.
CACTGGTTGATAAATTTAACAAGTTTTAAACTTAAGTTGTTAATTAGATTTATTATGTATAAAAGTTAAAACAAACAAACAAACATCAATATCATGTGAAGCAGAAAAATAAATAAGACAAGATTGATGACCCAGAAAAACCATTGAAACAAACTAGTTTCACAGTAAAAAGCTTGAGGGGAAACCTTCCCAAAAACTTCTACTGCTTCAGAACCTCTGAACTCTTCAATATATGAACACCCCCCTTTTGATGCACGGATCCTAGTACGTGACTAACTCCTTTGCACAAATCCTAGTACATGACTCACTCACCAACTTGAAGAAGAAGAAAGTTGGCTGCAAAGTTCTTCACTTCATCGATAATGAAGATCATGAAGCACTTGGTTACCAAACTCTAAGGTGTAAAGACGCAGTAACTTCTTTTAGAGAGAATAAGGCTTCGGTTACCTTTTGCATGTGTTCTCCTTATATTCTCTTATGTGACAGCCTTCAAAATAAGCCTTATATATGTCTAGGGTTGTGAGAAAAGAAACCCTACACATACATGTCAACATGGACCAAAAATCAAATTTGAAAATTTGAATTTCGTAAAGCTTGATAGATACAGCTATCGAGCTTTAATGAATCAGCACTTCTTCACTTGTTTCTTGGATTGCATGGCTTCAACACTAGACTTGTACTCTTGTTCTTTGAAGTATTAAACACATCCTAGATCTACCCAAATACAAGTAAAGTGCGTTTTGTCAAAGGATTAGCCAATTACATAAAATATGTCCTTAACAGGCCTAAAACATTTAAATGAGTGCTTAAAAATGGAGTGATTTATTAGATTCACAAAATGAGCTTGTGGATGAATTTAGGGTCATTCGAGTTTTATCTAGAACCCCTGTAATTCAGACTATTTAAATACTCACTACAAATACCTTTATACTATATTATGAACACTTAGATAGTTAGACTCATTGAAACAATCGGATTACTTACTTCCACCACTTCTTTACTATATTCTGAACCTAAAGAAAGTTGTCTAATTGAAACAAAAGTATCACTCATTGCCACCACTTGTACACAACATTGTAAAGCTACTCTGACAACATATATATCTTTTGTTAGGGTTGGCAGTTGCACGAAAACAACTGTGAAGTTGATCTTGCAAACTCTAAATTATCAGAATTCAATGAGGAAGAAGTAAAAAGATTGATTGGAGTATCTCTTTTGTGCACTCAAGCATCCCTAATATTGCGACCATCAATGTCGCATGTGGTGGCAATGCTCTCAGGAGATATTGAAGTGAGCAATGTAACTTCAAGGTCAGGATATTTGACAAATTGGAAATATGATGATATAACCAATGTAACCAGTAAGGGTGTAACTGATACTAGCTATTTCAACTCATCATCAGCTAATACAAGCATTGTGGGTGATGTAGGGAATTCAACAAATGCTTCTAAACCTATGCTTAGTGATACTATCAAATAGGGTTTATGAGAATTCGTCATTTTTTTTCTTCAAATTTTATCTTGTATATAAATTAAAAAGATTTTTGTGTATTTATATAATCATGGATGTAATTATTTAGCATGGATTTTGCAATATTCCTTTAGTGAGTTTGACACCGTAATTCCTTAAGTGTCATGTGACAAAAACACTATCAAAAGTGATGCACTATTCAAGAAGTTATAGAAATGTTTCACATGGAGATTTACCTTATTTATTTATTTAAAATTACACTAGTTGAAGTTCATAATTGAATATAAATTAACTCTTTCACTTATCTACTTACCGTACACCATCGTGAAATACCGAGTGAGGTTGAAGTAAGGCATCTAACCCTAATATCTAAGCTCTGTTGGCATGTGAGAAATTGCTGAGTAAGTTAGATAGTCATAGAATCCATTCAATTGAGACATATAAGAAAAGAAGAGATTTAATCCCCATAGAATCTTTTCTATATTCAAGTTACCCTAAAGAAAATTACTACTTGATTGGCAAGCACTAGAATATTACGTCTTATAGAAATCAATTATCACATCATCAAATCACTTTCAAAGTTCTAAAACTCGTTATATGTATCACAAAGTCCAACTTCAAATCAAATAAACAACTACAAGTCAATTTAATACAACCTCATAACTCATTGAGGTAAAATCTCAAGCACTTGACATGCAACTAACAAACCCACAGCTAAAACAATTTCATAGTTAACACTATCAACTTTTCACATGTATCAAAATCACTCCAAAGGTGTAAAAAAGCTCATCAAAAATAAATCTCAATCTTCCTCATAGATTAAAAGAACCCATATGGTTGCCCCAAAAATCCAACCCTTGTGTGTATGTTCAATACTTAAATCCTAGTTTCCACAAACTACATTCACTCACTAAAAGATCAAAAGCAAGCCCTCTTTCCTAAATTCTTCAATGGAAGAACCAAGCTCAATCTCTAAAGATCAATGTACCTCTTTCCCTCTGTTTGGATGCCTAGAAAGGAATATATATATATATATATATATATATATATATATATATATAGCAAAAGAAAAGAATCTTGGTCTAGTTTTCTATTTAGTTAATTAAATTTTTTCCCTCTCTAAATTTGAAAAATGAATGAAAGTCTCACCTATTGTTTAGCCGATATATCCAGTTATTTAATCATTACACTCAGCTAAGTAGAACGTTAACTAGTTAAGCAATTCCATGTTTTTAAAATTTTCTGTAAGTAAATAGAAACATGCATATTAATTAATTAATGATGATGCCAAAAATCGTCAGTAAGCTGCACAGTCCTCATGTGCTTGAAACAATAGCTGCACAACACCAAAAAGAAAACCTTAAGAGAATACCGATGTGGTACCGGCCTAATACCCTCCGAAGGTTAAGTCAGAGAGATTGTTGCAACTCTAGAGTGCTAGAGCTGGGATGAATTATGTGTACCTGTTTTCTATAGGTTATGGCCTTTTAATAGTGGTGAGGAACCGACCTTGATTCCTTGGAGGAGAGGAATATTTCCTTGTAGAGAAGATCTTTATAAACGCGCATGATTTAAGGGATCCTTTCCATGTAAAGGTTCTATTGACTATGGTTAAGCATGGGTCACAAGTTATTATTATTTGAAATGTGCTTGGAAACCAAGTAAGTCATGTCATTGCCATGTGTATTTGGTTCCGTCGACCTTAGTGTCCGTCCGGGGGACTATCTGTCCTTTTCAGGCGACTCGTTCTCCTTGGATCATTTCGCTCCATTCAGGGGTTTTGTCGTCGCATGTCTTTATCCGTCATCCTATTTATGCTTCCTATCATGGGTTTTTCCAAATTCTAATCGTCTACTTTACTTTTACCTTCTTTAGTTGCCCCCTTACTCCATGGACCCGTTGCTTACTTTTCATAGATCCATCGAGTGATGGTTTGCCTCTATCCTTGAGAAGCGTGTGTTGATTGACAGGCTACCCTAGGGTCATTAATGTAGTGGGGACACATGGCAAGCTTTTAATGGTTGTTTGCTTGAACCGAAGCGTCTCTTCATCTTCCGCGTCGTTACCTCTATATATCTATATCTATATATGTGTGTGTGTGTGTGTGTGTGTGTGTGCGCGCGCGCGCGCTCCTAGTCCCTTTCATTTTCACATTTTGGAGAAAGTTTTGCTAATTAGAGCGCTTCCGTCCACTCTTTACGAACCATCGTCTCGTCAAGTTGGTCTCACCATTCTATTTAGTCATCTCGTCGCTTTCAACACGTCGTTAAGCTGTAAGTACTGGTTCTTTTATCTCAAATTTCTTTTTCTGTTATATTCGCTTGTCCGTCGTTAGTGTAGACCTAGAGTCTTAGGATTTTTACCTGTCGCTTGTAGGTGTCAGATGTCTAGTAAGGCGTCAAGTGGTTAATCATTTGTCCCCGATGAAGCGGGCTACGTGAGGTGTTCCCATCAGGTCAAGCAGACCCAGGCACCTCCAGTGAGGAAAGGAAACCGTCAGCCAACTCTCCTTCCAATATGGAGGATGAGGTGCAGGGTAAGGACGGGTCAAAGTATGGTTACAATGACCTAGATGATATAAACCCCCCATCCAATCTGTCATAGGTCCTGATGGGTTCAAGGAATTCATCATACTTCCCTTATGGATGGTAAACAACTTTGTTTCTACCATGAAGCCATCACACTTCAACACATTTAAGGAGAAGTATGAGATACCTGACAACATTTCCATTTGTCTATCCTTTAAGTTTGAAAAGTGCTACTATAGGGGTCTTGAAGACGTCGAGGTGTACGAGCAGATGCTGAAAACTGGGCTTTGCTTTCCATTAAGTGCTCTTCACCGTCATCTTCTCCAATACCTGGGGTTGGCCGTCACCCAGATCTCTCTGAATGCCTAGAGGATCTTTCTGGGTGTAGAAGTTTTGTACGGGGTAATGTCCAATGGGATGCAATAGTTGACTACGGAAGAATTCTTCCATTGTTACCATCCTTCTGAAATTACCCAATCTAGGGGGATGTATAGTTTCCTTCCACGAAGTCCGATGCTTCAATTAGTGTGTGAGACCCCGGACTCTAACAATAACTAGAAGGGTTGATACTTTTTCCTCCGTGAGGATAATTGGATGAGTCACCCAAATGATCATGAGTATATGCCTGTTGACACAACATGGGGTATAATAACCCCGTTTGGTAGGTGTCCATCCTTATAAGATTTAATACATTTTTTATTGTTTAATCGCCATAACCGTCTTCTTTGCAGCTCGTGACCATCCTTAGGTTACTATTGAGCAATTTGGTTTCTTAGAAAAAATCTTCAGGACCACCAAGCTATCAGAAAGGACGTGGGTCAAGCTTGTTACCTTGGATACTCTCCACTGGTACTGTGATGGTCCATAAACCAACTAATGCTGCCCATCGATACAACGCATGAATTCGTAGACGTAAGTCCTTTAACCATTGTGTGTTTGTATTATTACTTACCAATGTTCTTACCCGTCCACTTTTTGTAGAAATGGAAGAGGCCAGGAGAAGGGCATTCATCAAGCAGCAGGCCGCTACTAAAAAGAAGCTAGAGGGGAGTCTTCCCCCCAAGATGAGCTTGACTCATCCTTCCACAAAAAGGCAACCATCCGAGAAAATTAACCGCCAAGGCAAGAAGCAAAAAGTGGTGACGAGACTAGCTACCGGTCAAGCTTCCAACGGGTTTAAGTTGCCCCCCAAACTTGGCTTGGGGAAGGGCAAGGGTCTGATGGTTAATCCATACCCCATCAAGGAGAACCTCCCGTCCTTCTTCGAGAGGGTTCCCAGTACGTTCTTAAGCAAATCACCTTCATCATCAAGGATAAGGACTACGAGGACTTAGGCAATCATGCCACTAAAGCAATGGGGGAGACAGGATTGTTCAACCTTACACAAGTTTGTATCCGTCCCTATATATTTAGTCATATTTTTTATCATTTTGTACTTACTCTTTTTGTGGTTGGTGTAGGGGGTCCTGATGATGAAAGAGTTGATGGAGCATTGCCTTTCTCACAAGAAGACACTAGAACGTGTTCGTGCTAAGGCAAATGCAATGGAGGAAGAGCTAACGGAGTAGAGATCTTGGAGGCTCTGTCATGAGGAGAAGCTAAAACTATCCATCGGGTGTTCGCCTCTGCCCCCTGCTCATCCGGGCGGGTGAATTTGGCGATGAAGTCGGTAATAACCTATCCTTTTATGGCCTTACGTGGTCAATACTATATATCAAACTCACTCAGTTCAATTGTCCATAGTGCTACTTGTTCAGCCACCTCCGGACTGCTCATTACTCTCCGTAGCAGTTTTTCTGTCAAGACAACTATAGTATGGGCCTAGAAGTATGGTTTGAGTTTACGCGTTGCAGTTACTAACGCGAAGGCGAGCTTTTCCATAGGCGGGTACCTCTCTTTTGCCCCTCGTAACACTTGGCTCATGAAGTATACGGGTTTCTGGGCCCCGTCCTTTCCCTGACTAGAGTCGCACTGACAGCGGTTAAGGAGACAGCCAAGTAGAGGAAGAGCTTTTCTCCTAGTCTGGGTGGGCTTAGCAAATTTGGAGAAGAAAGGTATGCCTTTATATCCTTGAATGCCCGTTGACACTTGGTTATCCATTCGAAAGCCTTTTTTAATGTGCGAAAAAAGGGGACGCACCTATTCGTTGCTTTTGAAACGAATCTGTTTAGCACTGCTATCTTACCGTTCAGACTCTGTACCTCCTTGATAGTTTTTGGTGGCGCCAGCTCCATGATAGCCTGAACCTTGTCCGGGTTGACTTCAATACCCCTCTGAGTTACCATGAATCCCAGGAACTTCCCAATTGTCACCCCAAACGTACACTTGCTCGGATTTAGCTTCATGCTATAGTGCCTGAGCGTCTCAAATGTCCTCTTTAGGACATCGAGATGGTTTTCCTCTTGTATGCTTTTTATCAACATGTCGTCTACGTACACCTTGACGTTCCTTCCAATCTGGTGTGCAAACATCCTATTCATAAGCCTTTGATACGTCGCACTTGCGTTCTTGAGGCTAAACATCATCACCTTATAACAGAAAAGTCCCTGGCTCGTGACGAAAGAAGTTTTCTCCTAGTCAGCCTCGTCTAGCTTTATCTGGTTGTACCTAAAAATGCGACCTTGAAGCTTAGCAGCTAGTGTCTTGCTGTTGAATCTACTAAGATATCAATCCTTGGGAGTGGGTAGCTGTCCTTGGGACATGCCTTGTTTAAGTCTGTGAAGTCCACGCACTTTCTCCACTTTCCATTAGCTTTCTTGATCGTTACCACGTTAGCTAACCAATCGGGGTAGTACACTTCCTAGATGAATCTTGTTTCCTGTAACTTGTGAACTTCCTCTGCTATGGCCCGGTCCCGTTCTTGGGCGAACACCCACTTCTTCTGTTGGACAGGAGGGAAAGAGGGTGACACGTTCAGCTTGTGAACAATGACTAAAAGGTCAATTTTGGGCATGTCTTCGTGGCTCCAAGCGAAGACGTCTTGGTTTCCTTTTAGAAATGATATCAAGGCCTGTCGGACTGGAAGGCTAGCAAGAATGCCTATTTTGGTCATCCACTCAGGTTTAGAATCATCAAGGGGGACCTCCTCTATCCCCTCTACTATCTCCGTTACCGTTCGTCGTTCCTCTATACACATTGTCGGTAAGTGATCGTCCATCTCTATCATGGTGATATAACATTCACGCACTGCTACCTGATCACCTTGTACCTCTCCTACTCCGTACTTAATTAGGAACTTGATCATCAGGTGGTAGGTAAAGGTTATGGCCTTCCACGAAGTGAGAGTAGGGCGACCTAAGATGGCATAATACGCAGATGAGCAATCTACTACCAGGAACGTAACATCCTTGGTGATCTGTTGGGGGTAATCGCCAACCATAACAAACAAGGTGATCGTGCCTAATGGGTATACCCTTGTACCTCCAAACCCAAAGAGTGGTGCGTCAGTCGGGATCCCTTGTACCTCCAAACCCAATCCTAGTGGGTATACCCTTGTACCTCCAAACCTAATCCTCATTTGCTGGAATGCTGGGTAGTAAAGTATATCAACGGAGCTGCCGTTATCTACCAAGACCCTGTGAGTGTTGTAGTAGCCAATTTGTATACTTACGACAAGCGTATCGTCATGTGGGTGATGGAGGCGTCGAGCATCTTCTTCCGAGAACCCGATCACTAGGTCGTCCATGCATGCCATCCTTGGGACCAATCCTGTTAGCTAGACATTCTGAACCAATCAGAGGTAGGTCTTGCGGGCCTTTTTGGTTGAACAGGCAGCTACTGTGCCCCCTACAATCATTCTTATGTCCCCGACAGGTGGCTTAGGGCATTCGTTCTCCCTTCGGGGACCTTACTCTTGCGGCTAGTCCATTTTCTCTTTACTTACAAACCTCTGCAATTCCCCTGCTTGATCAGGGCTTCTATTTGCTGCTTCAAATCATAACATTCAAAAGCATCGTGGCCATGGTCGCGATGGAAGCAGCAGTATTTGTCCCTGGACCTCTTGTTGGGATCACCCTTCAGCTTGCCAAGAAACATCAACGATCCTTCATCCTTTATCTACATTAGTACCTGGTCGATCGGGATGTTCAGCAGAGTGAAATTTGCAAATCTCGCTGAGGGGGTCTTGGAGCGTCTATCTTCTTGCTCGTCACCCGTCCTCCTAACCTTCCATCCTCTCTCCTATCTAGCATCTTCCTGCCTTTCTCTCTTCCTAGGCTTTTCTTCTCGCGCAAGTGGCGTGTATTCCGCGTTCATGTATTTGGTAGCCCTGTAAAGCACATCCGATATTGTCTTTGGATCGTTTTTATATAGAGAAAACAAAAACTTACCCTTCCGTAGTCTGTTAATAAATGCTGCAACGAGTATCTTGTCATCGGCTTCATCAATCAAGAGGGCTTCCTTGTTAAATCGGGTGATATAAGACCTTAGTGTCTCGTCCTCTCGCTGCTTAATGTTCATCAGGCATGTAGTTGACTTCTTATACCTGTGTCCTCCAATAAAGTGTAAGGCAAATTGAGCGCTCAACTCCTTAAAAGTACTGATGATGTTTGGCGTCAGCCTGATAAACCATACCTTTGTAAAACCCCTCAATGTGTTGGGAAAGGCCCTGTACATGATTTCGTCCGCTACACCCTAGAGATGCATAAGCGTCTTGAACGTCTCCAGGTGGTCTAACGAGTCCTTTGATCCGTTGTCGGCCTCTATCTGCGGCATACAAAACTTCGGCGGTAGAGGGAATGAAGTGACAGATGCGATGAAAGGCGAATCCATCTGGTGCACCAGATCGTCGAGATCATTTGACACCCGCCCTTTGAGGGCGTTCATCATCAAGTCCATCTTCTCTCTCATCATCTGCATATCTATGACCAAGTTCTGTAGGGCAACGTCCGTGGCCATTGGCTTGCTCATAAGATTACTGCCTTCCAGCCCTCCCGATCCTGTCTAGTGCTGCTGCGCTGAAGGTTGTTGCCCTCTTGCTCCCCCTTTTGGTCCCGAGGCTTGGCGTCTCTTTGGTGCAGTTGCTCCTCCAAGTCTTGGTTTTGCTTGGTAAGGCATTCAACCGCTGCTGCCAGTGTCTGAATCTATTTCTCCAGAACCGCGGTACGTGGTTTGTCTTCTTGGGCATTGGTGTTGGTTACCATCGAACAGGTAAGCACCATGCAACCTTTTTGTCTAAGAAACAGCAACACGGCTTACCTACTGTTCCCCACAGACGTTGCCAACTGATGATGCCGAAAATCGTCAGTAAGTTGCACAGTCCTTACGTGCCCAAAACAACACCTGCACAACACCAAAAAGAAAACCTTAAGAAAGTACCGGTGTAGTACCAGTGTGGTACCAGCCTAATACCCTCCGAAGGTTAAGTTAGAGAGATTGTCACAACTCTAGAGTGCCAAAGCTGGGATGAATTATGTGTACTTGTTTTCAGTAGGTTATGGCCTTTTTATAGTGGTGAGGAATCGACCTTGGTTCCTTGGTGGAGAGGAATATTTCATTGTAGAGAAGATCTTCATAAACACACGTGATTTAAGGGATCCTTTCCATGTAAGGGTTCTATTGACTAGGGATTAAGCGTGGGTCACAAGTTATTATTATTTGAAGTGTGCTTGGAAACCACGTAAGCCATGTCATTGCCACGTGTATTTGGTTCTGTCGACCTCAATGTCTGTCTGAGGGGCTATCCATCCTTTTCAGGTGACCCGTTCTCCTTAGATCATTCCGTATACTAGAGGTGACCCTGTCCTAATAGATTATCCATCCACCGTTCAGGGATTTTGTCACCACATGTCTTATTCATGGTCCTATTATGCTTCCTATCGTGAGTTTTTGCAAATTCTAACCATCTACTTTACTTTTACCCTCTTCAATTAATATTATATATATATATATATATATATATATATATATATATATATATATATATATATTCAATGCTTATAAAAAAATTTTATAACAAAAATAATTGTTTTAAAATTATTATTAAAAATTATTTTAAAAGAATATTAAAACCTAACCACTAGTAATATATATATACATGTCTACTGTCTACCTATAAAAGAATTAAAAATTATGTTATATATTTATTATTTTATTAATCAATATTAAGGGTAAAAGGAGTAAATACCCTTAATAAAACTATGTAGCAAAATACCCCTCTTTCCAAAGTATATAATAAAATTTTGTTGTTTTTTAACTCAATTTTAATAAAATTAAGTTACAGCTAAAACTTGACATAAGTAATGTCGAATTTTATACATATTTTGCCACTTAAATTTTCTTCGATATTGATAATGTCGAGTTTTACTTAAAAATAGATGTAGAATTCATTGGCGGCTCTAGGAATTTTTCTTAGGGTGTTCTCTAAGAAGCATAAATTTTACAATCTAATAAAAGAAATTGATCTTAGGCTTTTTTCCTAGGGCCAATTGGGCATTTGGATTATGTTATAAATTTTTTTTTCCAGATTTTAGTTCAAAAAAAAAAATTTTGGGCTTCTTTTTGCTTGAAAGCCTCAATATATTGTTGAGTAGAACAACTTATGGAGCAAAGTTTATACTTATTGGCATAAAAAAAAAACTAAGGATGTTCCCAAAAATTTTTTTTTTTTGAAGGGTAGACAACTATCAAAATTTTAAATTTTTATATATATAAAAAAATTTCAGGTCAAGGTCTCGTGACCTCCTGGCCTTCAAATGTTGCCGCCTCTGCTAGTACTCGATTTTGAGAATATCGAGTTTTAACCAAATCAAGTTCCAAGACAAAGACATTTTGCTAAATATTTTTTTGGAAAACATAGTTTTAAAATTAATAGTATTTACTCATTTGGATGTAAAAAAAAGAAGAAGAAGTGGTATTTTAACATTCGGCATACGCTCAAAAAAAAAAAAAAACCTATGGGGCAAAAGGGGAAAACGGTAAAATATGTAAGGCATATATTTAGAAGAAGAAGAAGAAGAAAAGAAGAAGAAGAAAGAGGGAAGAAGATCGGTTTGATCAGCTCTCCTAAAGAGAAGAGCCAGAGCAATCGGCGTGAGAGATTGAGATTGAGAGATTTGATCAGCATTGTGGTGATGTAGGGAATTCACCAGCAAATGCTTCTAAACCTATGCTTGGTGATACTATCAAATAGGGTTGATGAGAATTTATCATT
>JAGHPS010000532.1:0-2500 GCA_020976635.1 Castanea crenata
CTGCCTTCCTTGGATGTGGTAGCCGTTTCTCAGGCTCCCTCTCCGGAATCGAACCCTAATTCTCCGTCACCCGTCACCACCATAGTAGGCCACTATCCTACCATCGAAAGTTGATAGGGCAGAAATTTGAATGATGCGTCGCCGGCACGATGGCCGTGCGATCCGTCGAGTTATCATGAATCAGCAGAGCAGCGAGCAGAGCCCGCGTCGGCCTTTTATCTAATAAATGCATCCCTTCCAGAAGTCGGGGTTTGTTGCACGTATTAGCTCTAGAATTACTACGGTTATCCGAGTAGCAGGTACCATCAAACAAACTATAACTGATTTAATGAGCCATTCGCAGTTTCACAGTCTGAATTAGTTCATACTTACACATGCATGGCTTAATCTTTGAGACAAGCATATGACTACTGGCAGGATCAACCAGGTAGCATTCCTCGTCGATGCCGGCGTCGCCCGGAGGCCCAGGCTCGCCCGAGGGCGAGGAAGGGCGCGGACGAGCGCGGCGATCGTGCGGGGCAGAGCGATGACGCTCGCTTGGTACGTTGGCAAAGGGGGCCAGAGGCCCCAAACCCACATAATGTTCTGCATCCGAGGCCACGAGCACGCCCGCGCGGTCCACAGCAGCAAGCAGAGGCGATGCACGCGTGGGACGCGAGGACGGCTTCAAGGTCCTGCCGACACCCCACAAGGAAGCATCGACTAGGAACGAATCAACTAGAGGGACGAGTGCCTTCGAGGCAGGTATGCAACACAGGGACCCGAATTGCATTCGAGGCGCCGAGCGACGCTCGAAACAACGCTGATTGGGAGCACGCCGAACAGTTCGATGCGCGAGCACGGAGCCTGCCAAGCCATGCAACCCTGCCACCACTCACACGCTATCACGTACGCTAGACCGCAACACACCAAACGTACCCACAACGACACGCCGCGAGGCCTGCCGCACATGAGGAAGCATCGAGTGGCGCCGAGTCCGCACCGCTGGGCGTGAAGGAACACACTGTTAAGCCACGTGCCTGCAAGGATGGGTCGTCGCCACGCAGAGGCCCGATGGTCGCCGTGGGACTTGCTTCGCGCAGCAATGGGTGAAACTAACACCGTCCGCGTTGCGAAAGCGTGCCCAAGCTATACCAAGCTTGCCTGGCTCACCAGCCACACGCATGCACTACAAGTGCCTGCAAGGATGGGTCGTCGTCACGCAGAGGCCCGATGGTCGCCGTGGGACTTGCTTCGCGCAGCAATGGGTGAAACTAACACCGTCCGCTTTGCGAGAGCGTGCCCAAGCTATACCAAGCTTGCGTGGCTCACCAACCACACGCAGGAACTACAAGGGACATCGAGGGACATCGAAAGGGACATCGAGGGACACTGCCACCATTGTCGTCGCCGTTGTTGTCGTCGTCGTCGCCACCGCCGCCGCTGCACCCACGCAGCCGCATCGTGAGAAAGACACGCACACCCCAAGTGGTCGCCATGGAACTTGCTTCGCGCAGCAATGGGTGAAACTAACACCGTGTTGCGAAAGCGTGTCCAAGCTATACCAAGAGTGCATGCATCCCCCACTGCGCGGCTACTGAGACCATCCACCCCCCGCCACTGGGCACGGGTAGGTGTGGCCTCGAGGATAAGTGGCACTAGAGATGGCTTTCACAGCGCACATGATCATCACCTTAGGCTGCTCTGCGTGGCAATGGGTGAAACTAACACCGTCCGCCTTGCAAGAGCGCGCCGCAGCTATACCACCCACACGTGAAATGCCAACCTGGGTCCACCCGGCGATGCATTAAGGGACCACCTCGCGCCGTGGAGCACGCGGGGATGGGACCTTGGAGCTCGTCATAAGCATGCCTACCCGTGGCCTTGCTCAAGAGGGGTTGCCCCTGTGCATCGCCGAATACCTCTTCCCCCCTAAAGAGCGCTTAGGGAAAAATCAGCTCTGGCACGAGGAAACATTGATTTGTTGAGGAGGAATAATGGGTCTTTTTTGGAGCAATTCTTGGAGTCTTGCCCTGATTTTTTGCACACATGCTAAGAAAAATACAAGCTTCAAACCGTCAAAATTTGGAGTCCAGATTCGACATATTTTATTTTTTATGATTTTCGGAAGCCGAAAAATAGGAAAAATCATAAAAAATCAAGGAACGCTCGGAACGCCGAGCCGCTTGCTGGAAAGCTCCTCTAAAATCATGGAATGAATTTAGGGACAATAAAATGGGAAAAGGCACGGGCCAATTTTGCCGGAGTGCGGGACGATGCGGGGCGATGCGGCGCGGCGTGCACGCGGGCATGCCCCTGGGATGCCCACTGCCTGCCAGTGCACGCAGCCTCCCATGGGCATGCTGCCAAGGCCAGGGCATGCAGCAGGCAAGGCCAAGGCAGCCCCCATGGGCAGGCAGCCAAGGCCAGGGCGTGCAGCAGGCAAGGCCAAGGCAGCCCCCCATGGGCGCGCAGCCAAGGCCAGGGCGTGCAGCAGGCAAGGCCAAGGCAGCCCCCCACG
>JAGHPS010000533.1:0-104738 GCA_020976635.1 Castanea crenata
AAGATTTAATCTAATGGTAGATTTGTCAAAATTTACCTCCAATAAAAAGATATAAATTAAGGTTGTAGTCTTAGATTACAACCAATTTTATAGCTAAACTTTGTCCAATATTTAATTGATGAAATAGCATTGATCTTTGATTTTCTTGAAATTTTGCAAACTTAAACGATATAATAAGAACATGCAGTTCAATAATTAGATTTTCAAAATTCATATCGAACAAAAAGATATAGGAAGAGTTTGAAATGTTTCTCTTCAAACTATTCTAAAGAGAAACATTGTCCAATTATTACCTTCTGGAATGGTTCCAAGTATGTGCCAATCTACAAGATCGTCCCCTCCATAAAGATCGTCCAATTTTAATTCCCGCATAGGGATGAGAAGTAGCATATTGATGACCCATACGATAGTGAACCAGAGACGAAAATGTATAGGTACTTTTCTGTAATTCTTTATCTCTCTTTCTAGGAGTAAATTTCCCTTGTTACTGTCTGCATATCAAAAGCAATAGAAATTATCATACCAGAGAAATAAGTTTTAAACACTCCAGCGAAACAATACCTTTTAAAATAAATTGTATTATTCATCTGTGCCGCACGTACAAGACTTTTCTGCATACCTAATTAGGCATGCCTGACTAAGAAAGAAACTATCTCACGAAATATATCTCCCACATTATGTGGGACCCAAACATGGTGTACGAGAAGTGTCTTATGAACACATTCTTAATGAAAAAATAAAATAAAATGCCATATGTGAGTAAAGTGATTGAAAAAAAATAGGCTAAAAAAAAAAAAAAAATTTGCTTACGTACATATCAACTAAAATCACTATATGAAGCAGAATTTAATGATGTCTGTAAATGGTTGGTGCTCATGCTTTGAGGATTATTATTATTATTATTATTATTATTATTATTAGTTTTTTTAATAAATTGATAGATAAAAGGATTTGAATCCTATATGTCCACGATAGAAACACTGAGAAGTGTTAATTAATTGAATTATAAAGTTATGCTTTGAGATTGATTAGAAGGGAATTGGGTTTGCCTAATGTTTTTTGTAACCCAGTTCTAGGAAAGTATACAACTAATTTTATGTAGGTTGGATTATTATTATTATTATTATTATTATTTTATATATAAGATAGAATTATATTCTAACCTAATCTAAGTGTATATGTGTGTGAAGCTCTCTCCTGGAAACTTGAACTCCGGCCCTTACCCCCCACACCCACAAGTACTTATACTTGTGGAGTGACCATCGCACCAATGGTGTGCAGTGGTTAGGTTGAATTAATTAAACATTTGAGAATGTGGAATTCGCTAATAATGACGAGAGTTATAGGGGTTGCTAAGGTTGAAATGTGGAGGGCAAAGAGTATAGAAATGGGTTTTGATATTATTTGGATTGAATTTTTTTTTTTTTTTTGGAGAAGCGTATCATTCTACGACCATGTGTGTGTGTGTGTGTGTGTGTGTGTGTGTGTATATATATATATATAAACAACCACGTATTAAAAAAAATAGATTATATTTTATAAGCACTTGGTGTAAAATAAAATATTTACACCCTTTAATAAGGACATGTCACATCATCATAATATTAAAACATAAATATATCTTATTACACATGATAATGTTTCAATAAATACCATATTTCAAGGATGTGGTTTCAACAATCTTGAGCATTGTGGGCTACCCATGGAAATAAAAACTCAAAGTACTTTCATAGTCGAGCCACACAACAATACCGAAGGAACAAGATTGAAGGAATTAGAGAGCCATCAGGTCAGTGGTGTACGGATCCTGAAAGGGTTGCTAGGGTGATAGTGGAGTACTATAGCAATCTGTTTTCCTCTTCTAACTCATGCCAACCCGAGGTGGCCTTGGACACTATCCAATGTCTTGTCTCTGGGAACATGAAGAGAGAATTATTGGAGGAGTTCACGGTATATGAAGTTCAAATGGCTATCAATCAGATGGCCCCTCTAAAAGTCCCAGGTCCGGATGGCATACCTCCATTATTTTATTAACACTACTGGAGTTTGGTTGGTAAGGATATCACTTCAGCTATTCTTTGTTTTCTCAATTCGGCCTATCTACCTGATCACCTTAATCACACTTTCAAAACCTTGATTCCTAAAGTCAAAAATCCGGAATTGGTTTCAGAATTTTGCCCTATAAGCCTATGCAATGTGTTGAACTAATTTTTTTCTAAGGTGCTAGCAAATAGATTGAAAAAAAAAAAAAAAAATCCTCCCTCACACTATCACAAAAAATCAAAGTGACTTTACAAAAGAGAAACTCATAATTGATAATATTCTTATTGCCTTTGAATCTTTACATAGCATGCAAAACCATATTTCTGTGAAAGGTGGCTACAGGGCCCTTAAGCTTGACATGAGCAAGGATTATGATCTTGTGGAATGGTCTTTCCTTGAAGCTATTATGAGAAAATTGGGATTTAATGAGCGTTGGATCACTCTTATGATGTTATGTCTGTCCGTTGTTTCCTATTCTATTCTCATTAATGGTACACCTACTAGTTTCATAAGACCAACAAGGGGCATCAGGCAAGGTGACCCTTTCTCACCATACCTATTTTTACCATGCATTGAAGGCCATCATGGTCTACTCACCCAAGCAGCAGCAAATGGAGATATTCATGGCTTCACTCTGAGCAGGAGGAGTCCATCACTAACTTATCTCTTATTTGCAGATCATAACTTACTCTTTTGCAAATCAAATCCTGAGGAGTGTCAGAAGGTGCTGGATGTGCTACAAATTTATGAATGGGGTCAAATCAATAAATTAATAAAGCCAAAACCTCCGTGTTCGTTAGCAAGTCTTCTAATGAAGACCGGAGAGAGTTTATTAAAAATATCATCGGTGTAACGGAGATCCGGAATTATGAGAAGTATTTGGGCTTACCTTCTCTGGTAGGGAGAAAAAAGAAAAACTCCTTCAATTACGTTAAGGAGCAGGTTTGGAGGAAACTTCAAGGTTAGGAAGAAAAACTACTCTCCCAAGCAAGAAGAGAAATACTAATTAAGACAGTAGTCCAAGCTATTCCCATATATACCATGAACTGCTTTAAGCTTCCGGTTGGTTTGTGCAATGAGATTGAGTGTCTCATACTCAAATTTTGGTGGGGACAACGGGGTGATAGGAGAAAAGTCCATTGGGTTAAATGGGAGGAGCTTTGCAAACCAATGAGTGAAGGTGGAATGAGCTTCAAGGACCTAGCTTTATGCAATGAGGCTCTCTTAGCCAAGCAAGCTTGGAGATTGCTTCAAAACAGGGACTCTTTTTCTACGAAGTCTTTCAATCAAAATTTGTCCACAATTGCTCAATTTGGGAGGCAGCTGATACTCAGTCAAGCTCTTATGCTTGGAAAAGCATTTTGAAAGGAAGGGAGGTGCTTAGAGAAGGGATGAGATGGAGGGTGGGGACTGGTATAGCATCCGGGTCTGGAATGATCCTTGGCTACCTTCAACATTCCTACCTTTTGTATCTTCTCCCATCGTTCCAGAATTGGAAGGAGCGCAGGTGAGCTCACTGATTAATCCTATTACCAATCAATGGGATTCGTATTTGCTACAGGTCTTTTTTCTCCCACGCGATATCTCTCTAATCAAGTCCATCCCTTTGAGCTCAAACTTGGTTGAAGATACTCTCCTTTTGCCCTTTACCCCCTTAGGTGTGTATACGATTAAATCTGGATATAGGTTTTTCTACGACAATCAAAAAATGGGTGAGGTGGATTACCAACCCGAAGAAACTACCTTATGGAAAAAAAAAATTTGGGGCATGGCAATTCAACCAAAAGTTCAAAATTTCCTATGAAGAGCAGTGAAAAATTCAGTCCCAACAAAATGCAATCTGAAGCAGAGGATGATAATTACTGAAGATTGCTGTGATCATTGCAGAAGTGCCAGCGAGGATGTGGTTCCCACTGTGTGGTCTTGCTCCCAACTATCACTGGTTTGGAATCATGACACTTGCTGACAATTTAGGTCTAGCATGGTATTTGAGAATTTCAAAGAGCTGACAGGGTACATCAATGAAAGAAGCTTGAATCTGGACGCTTTTGCAACAATAGTGTGGATGGTGTGGTATCGCAGAAAGTTGCTGAGAACAAACTCCAAGGCCTTTCCGATTCTGTGAAAGTGCACACTCAGATTCAAATACTGAAGAAGCAACAACGGCTAGTTCTTAATCCTCCAAAATGGTGTCGTCTGCTAAAGTGCTCAAGTATAAAACACGCCTAAAGTGTAACGGTGTCGTTTCTCATTAAAACCCAACGATGTCGTTCTCAGTTATTGGAGGATTGGAGGATCAGTTACCTTATGCACGTGTGAGAGTCTGTTATGACTCATGCGAGGTGGTTACAAGTCTGTTAGACCAGAATTCTCTGGGTCTCTCTCATCTTCTTCCTCTGGTGTGTATATGTATATATATATATATATATCTATTCACTTGATGTATATAATGTACTCTCTAATATCAATAATAATAGAATTCTTCAATTCATTTCTCTTGTCTCTGTTTTTTCATTTCTAGTTACAGAGAGATTGGGAAAGATTTGTTTGAGAGATTAAGAGTGTTTTTTTCATTCTGCAGGTTATCCCAGAGGTTTGGAGTCTACAATCTACTTTTGTTAGAGCCAGTCCTCTAAAACCACTAGATTCTGACAGCCAAACTCCCCAACGTGAGGTGTGGAAACCTCCTCTGTGGCCTTTGATCAAGGTTAACTTCGATGGTTTAGTTTTCAGGGATGAAGACTCTGCAGGTGCTGGAGTGGTTATCAGAGATGATAAAGGGAACGTTATTGATTCCATGTCCGACTTATTTCAGTTGCCTTACTCTCCAAATGCAGTTGAAATCATTGCAACAACTAAGGCACTCAGATTTGCTCTAGATATCAGGCTATCATCCATTGTCCTAGAGGGAGACTCGAAAACAACAATCGATGCACTTCAATGTGGAGGACCATCATTGGCTGAGTTTGGAAATCTGATTGAAAAGGCCAAGCTACTTGCTAGTCAGTTCTTAGTGGTGGAATTTAGTCATATTAGAAGGCAGGGTAATAGTATCGCTCATAATATCGCTAGACATGTTAGCGGGTTTACATTGTGAAGGGAGGAGCTACCCCACATCTTCCAACTATAATTTTGGCCGAGTCGGCCTCTTTTTCTTAATAATAATAACAGTGTTCTTTCTCCCCAAAAAAAAAAAAAAAAGTAAAAAACTGAGGTACTATTATTAAATGTGGTTAAATGTATTGTGTTTTTGTAGGGGGTGAGTTTAAGGACCCAAGCCCAACGGGGATAGGTGTGGGCTAAAGCTTCAACCCGAGGCAATTTATTTATAGAGGTGGATTGTTAAGGTCAACATTTTATGCCTCGGAAGCGTTGGTTTAGCTTAGGACTAGGGTTCCGGCAGTTGGATTGATCTCTTGTCTTCTCGAGATGAAAAAAGGCTTGGATGAAGACTTCCTAATCATCTTGGGAGATTGGCATGATGGATATCATTGCCCTGTCAGAGATGGACAGCCAGGTGGGGTGACTAGGGGCTTAGCGTTTTGGTGTCATTTTCTCTTCTTCTTCTTTTTTTTATTTTTTTTATTTACTTGCTACTTTGTTAGTTCTTTTCATATAACTTGTTTTTCTGACACTCTTCTTTCGATCTTATTAAATAGATAAGGATTTCACCACCAAAAATTTCAACCTAGTGAACACCCTTGATCTCAACAAAATCCTCAGATCCAAGATATTCCTGCACACTGACAGTCAGCTACATGCTACCCACGTCATTTTTAAATACACCCCAATATCCACTTGTTTCTAGTCTTCGAAAAACATGATCCAGACTAGGGATCCTTGTCTTGCAAGGATGGTCATTGTGGTTGAGGGATTTATCAAACTTCCTCCTCTCGCAAAAACTTTTCTAGTTGACCTCATTACTCAACAAGTCGCTCAACTCATCCAGGCCAAGGAAGAACCTATACCTTCTGAGGAGGAACAAGAAGAGGTTGTAAGGTAGACTTTTGATTCAGACCTCGAAGAAGAGTTCGAAGTTTTTTACAAGCCAACTTCTCTCAAGGATCCTGAGACCGGCTTAAGACATCTGCTAGGTGTGCAAGACAGTGTCGATCAAGAAGTCACCAACATACTTGAAGGAATGGTGCTACAACAAAGGACTTCCAACCTGAGCCTATAAAAGGGATTGAGTCCACTCGGCTTCAGTAGTAGAAGGTACTTCAGAGAGCTCAATTACCAAGGTGGTTGTTGAGCGTCACCCTAAAGTTCCAAACTAGAAGCCAACAATGGTATTGGATGGCTCTCCCCTTCCTTCTTATGCTTCCATCAGGGATTTTACCCAAGGGCGTGCCAGCTATGTGGCCAATGCTATGAAGCAGATGCTTCTTCTCCCTCAGGATATGTCCGAGCTAAGGAACGTCTAAAAACTTAAGGTATTTCTTTCTCTAAAGAGGGAATTAGCATTGGTAAGTCCTTTGGTCCCAACTCCCTTTTTATTTATTTCTACTTCATGTGAGATCTCTTCCATACATTACAAAGCTCTTGGCTAACTATTTATTATTTATATATATTTTTTACTAGGTTGTTCAGACATCCCATGTTGTCGTGGAATGGGTGGATCATGCTATGACTCAGCTTAAAGACAAGGAGTCAAAAAGGTTCGCAATCACTTAGGGCCCAAGCTCGGGCTAAGAAAAAGGCCAAAGAGACTCTCAATCACCTGACCGAGAGCAACAAGGTTAGGAAGAGCGCAGAGGCAGCTGTGGCTAGGTTCAAAAGACAAGCCCGAAGGCAACATGGTCAACTTCTGAAGGTGAAGGAGCAGCTGTCCATTGCCAAGGAGAATATCGAGGCTCTAAAGAAGGAGTTGGAGGGCAAGAACAAGGATTTGAAGAAAGCTAATCAAGCAGCCTTGAACCTTAGGTAGACAGAGATTGAAAAAGCCCTTCAAGCTTAACTAAAGGATGTCTGCCGAGGTTCCTGCTAATCGGTTTGGGACAAGGCTCTGAATGCGGCCGGGGAAGATCCCCCTTCCAAGTTAAAAATTTCAAACATAATCATCTATCCTCTTGCTCTTAGAACCCCAAGGGCTAGCTCTTTTGCCGCAGAGGCAAGTTCCTCTGCTACAATTTCTGAGCCTTCAACCGAGGGCGAACAAAAAGGGCATGCCACAGAGAAAGGGAATGAGGCTAACGAGTAAGGACTAGGAGGATAAGCCTAGGTTAACAACATTTTTGTAATAGGGCCTATGAACTTACAATTTGCCTTTGTTGAGTACCTTTTGAATTGTGTCTCCTTTTTATATGTTTAATGAAAATTTTCTTTTGGATATGAAATGTACTTAGGGTGTTGTGCTTTTTCATTCATCAATTATAAAACTTGATCTAAAAGAGTAGCAATCCCGATGAGTTAGGTGATAATGCTTTTATTTAATCCTTCGCTTATCCTTTTAAAGCTAATTTACCCCAGGCAAGTGACCCGAGGAGTCGAACCTAACCGAGGTTCTACTTAACCATAGATAACTTTTTAGAGCTAATTTACCTAAGACAGGTGACCTGAGGAATCACACTTGGCTGAGGTTCTGCTTAACTCATAAATTACTTTTTAGGGCTAATTTACCTAAGGTAGGTGACTCGAGGAGTCGAACCTGGCCAAGGTTCTATTTAACCCATACATAACTTTTTCAAAGCTAATTTATCTAAGGCAGGTAATCCGAGAAGTTGAACTTGGCCAAGGTTCAGTTTAATCCATAGGTTGTTGAACTTAGTTTTTTAGTTCTTTTTTTTTTTTTTTTTGAAATCTTGACGTGCTTGGTAACAGGAGCCATATACTTTAAACAACATAAACTTAAACCAGTCAAAAGAAAATGAATAACATGAAGTACTTTTATTAATAGTAACATCTAAATAGATTATTTACATTCCATGGCCAAGGTAATGAGTTTTCGTCCAAGTCCTCCAAACGATAATCCCCAACGCCTGCCACTGAGGTAACCCGATAAGCCCCCCCCCCCCCAAGTGGGACCTAGTTTTCCCAAGCTAGGTTCTTCATATTTCCAACAATCTTCCTTAAAACTAGGTCCCCAGGAATAAATGCACTTGCTTTGATGTGCTTGTCACACCCATGTCTAAGCTTGTGTTAATAATGAGCCAACCTAATGGTAGCAAACTCCTTTCTTTCCTCGATCGAGTCTAGACTAACAAAGAGGAGCTGCTTATTCCCTTCATGATCAAATTGATCGATTCTCATAGTTGGAAAACCAGTCTCTAAGGGAATAGGGTTTCCCCAATCGATCTCCTTGGCGTAGTGCGATATGCCCACAAAACGTGGGGCAACTCATCAACCCATTTGCCATTTTCCTCGTCTAGCCTCTTTTTCAATCCGCTCATTATAGCCTTGTTGGTCGCCTCGGCCTATCCATTGCTTTGCGGATAGGCTGGGGTAGAATATCTGTTCTTGATTCTTAAATCATAACAATATCTTCGAAAGGCTTTGCTATCAAACTAGAGACTATTGTCTGAGATGAGAGTATATGGCATGCCAAACCTTGTGACAATATTTCGCCAAATGAACTTCTTCACATCTTGGTCTCGAATGTTAGCAAGGGGTTCCTCTTTGACCCACTTGGTGAAATAATTAATTCCAACAGGGAGCCATTTGTGGTTCTCGGTTGCTTTGGGGAATGGTCCGATGATATCCAAACTTCAATGCGTAAAAGGCCACAGACTAGAAAGGGGTTTATGAGTTCCCCTTGACTGATAAATGTTTGGGTCATATCACTAGCACTGATCACACTTTTTGGTAAACTCTTGAGAAAATTTCTGCATGCTAGGCCACCAATACCCTTGAGTAAGGGCTCTGTGTGACAAAGACTTTCCCCCTATATGACTTCCACAAATTCCCTCATAGAGCTATTCTTACAAAGTATTTATTGCCTCAAGATGCATGCACAAAAAGTATGGTCCCGAATAGGAGCGTTTGTACAAATTTTGCTCCTTAGAAAGCCAATACCTTGGTGCTTTCCTTCGAATCTTCTTAGCTTCTAGCTTATCTTCAAGAAGTATCCCATCTTTGACAAACAACACCACCGGGTCCATCCAGCTTGGTCCGATGCGCACTAAGCTCACTTGTATGGGAGTTCTACCACCATAACTAGAGGTTGCCAAACTTTCCACTATTATTATCCTCGGCAAACCTTCTCCTTCGGAGGTGGCCAAAGTTGCAAGAGAATTTGCCTAGGTATTCTTGCTTTTGGATACTTGGTTTATGGTAAAGGTTTTAAAGTTGGCTTGCAGCTACTTTACTCAGCCCAAATACTACTACATTATTTGATCCTTAGTTTCAAATTCTCCTTGGACCTATCCCACTACCAGCCTTGAATCACATGAGACTCTAACGGATTCCCCCCTAAGCATCTTAACAGAGTCCAGACCGACGATGAGGGCTTCATATTCTACTTCGTTGTTTGTCGCTGAAAAGTCTAATGTCAAGAATTTCTCGATGGTGATGCGTTTCGGAGAGATCATGACTATCCCAATTCTTGAGCCCTTCTGATTAAAGGCCCCGTCCACATACAGCTCCTAGTAAGATTGTGGGGCTACTACAATGGTCATCACATCCCTTTCTAGTGCATTGCACTCCCCATTATCTCCCTTCTCTATAGCTTCAGTAAATTCAGCCACTAGATCAGCCAGAATTGTCTGAGGAAGGTACTTGATGTCAAATGCCCTAAATATGGTTCCCCACTTCACCACTTTCTCGATGAAGTTTGATTTTCAAAGTACAGCTTGCAAGGGAAGCTAGGTGAGAACAACAATTGTATGAGCCTGGAAGTAGTGGGGCAGCTTTTTCGTGGCACGTATGATAGCCAAAATGGCTTTCTCCAAAGGGAGATAGCATGTTTCTACCTTCTAAAGGGACTTCTTGACATATTAAACGGGTTTTTGCACCCCCTCCTCTGTCTGGACCAGAACTAGGCTAACTACATGGTTTGCGACTGCTATGTACTCATACAAAATCTCTTCCTTTTTTGGCCAAGACAGGATTGGAGGATAGGCTAAGTAGCTCTTCAATTCTTCAAAGGCCTTGTCACATTCCTCTATCCATGAAAAATCTTTCCATTTATGAAGTAACTGGAAGAACGACCTACATTAGTCAGCTGACCAAGCTATAAACCTATTCAAGGCGGCGGTCATCCTAGTCAGGCATTGTGCCTCTTTCGGGTTCCTAGGTGGGTGCAAGTTGTGAATGGCCTTGATCTTATCAGGATTAACCTCTATTCCTTGATGGGTGATCATATACCTCAAGAATTTTCTCAATCCCACTCCAAAGGAACATTTGGAGGCATTTAGACGCATCTTATACTTCCTCAGGACAAAAAAGGGTTCACCCAAATCTTCTAGGTGCTGAGTTACCTTTTTGCTTTTTACCACCATATCATCTATATAGGCTTCGAAATTTTTACCTAGCTAGGTTTCAAACATCCTCGTCACCGTCCTTTGATAAGTGGACCCAACATTCTTTAAACCAAACATCATTACTCGATAGTGGTAGTTCCTAGTCAAGGTGAGGAAAGTAGTCTTTTCTTGGTTAGGCAATGCCAATGGAATTTGATGGTAACCTAGGAAAGCATCTAGAAAGCTCATCCAAGGATAGCCAAAGGTCGCATCGATGAGCTGATCAATCCTCGGAACCGGGAAAGGATCTTTAGAGCAGGCCTTGTTTAAGTCGGTGAAATCCACACATATCCTCCATTTACCCAACTTCTTCTTGACTACCACGGTATTAACTAACCATTCAGGGTAAAAAACCTCCTTGATGGCACTAGCCTGCTTGAGCTTATTAATCTCCTCCTTTACTGCTTCAGCATGCTCCTTAGAGGATCGGTGAGGCTGCTGCCTCCTCGGTGTTATGGCTGGATTCACATTGAGATGATTCATATGAACTCCAGGTCTAATCCCGGAACCTCGTACGTGCTCTAGGAAAAAACGTCTAACCTACTCCTTAAGAAGGTCAATAGCTCTTCTCTCTCTACTAGTGGCAATCATGTTCCAATTTGAAAATACTTCTCACTATCCACACTGAGGACAACCTTCTCCAACTCTTCACACTGAGCACTAATTCCTGCTGTTATGTCCAAAGCCCCTGATACTCCAACTGCTGACTGCTATAAGGTAAGGCTTAAATCAGGAAGATTCACTTGCAATGATTAGTGCTTGACAGCAACGACCATACATTGCCTGGCCACGATTTGGAATCCTAACAGCTACCCAATGAACCCCTCAGTTAGGTATTTCACTTTCATATGCAAAGTAAAGGACACTGCCAAAATTGCAGTGTAGGGGGGAATAGACATCAACCATGAAGAAGTCTACTTCCACCACTTCATTGCCTGTTGGTACCGGTAATTTAACCATCCCTTTAGGGGTCACTGTTTTCACATTACCAAGGGGGTGTCATACTTGCTAAGGTCCTCAAATTTCAATCCTAATCCCCTGTACAAATTCGAATACATAATCTCTACCCCACTTCCCTAATCTATCATTACTATCTTCATCTCAAATCCTTATATTTGGACGGTTGCCACAAGAACATCATTGCAGTCTAGAAGTGCCCACCTTATCCGCCTCAGAGAAACCTAGAATTGGCTCTTCTTCGGTCCTAATACGCTTGGATTCTCTAATCTCTTCTCTTACCCCTAGCTGTAGGGAAATGGTCATTACCCAGATGAGGGACCCACATCCCTATTTGGCATGGCAAAAATAACATTGATGGTTTCTAAGGGTGGGCGTGGCACCACATCCCTTTGGAAAGTCGAGCCTGATTGCTCCCCACAGCTTGTGGTTTGATGCATAAACTGCTTCAACTTCTCTACTTTGACTAGCTCATCTAAGAAATCACGCAATGTCCTGCGATCTTCGGTCATGTGACCTCGGTCCTGATGATACTAGTAGTATAGGTTCTGATTTCGTTTAGTGGGGTCCCCTCTCGTCTTATTGGGCCACTTAAAGTAAGGGTCTTTTTTTTTTTCTTCTCAGCATTCATTATACAGGTTCCTTAAACATTGAATTAACCACCTGGGTGTTGCTCTAGGGAGCTTGATTGAAAAAATCTCTCCTCGGCTAGTTAGGACCAAATTTGTCCGGCCAAGGTCCCTTTGTCTGGGCGTGAAGACCTTTTCCTTCCCTTTGCCCTACACCTAATCGTCTTTAACTCTTTTGTGCTCATTAATGCAATGCATCAACTAGTGCATGTCCCGAGCAGGCTTCATAGTAAAGGACTTCCTCAAGTCTAAATTCATAGGTAGCCACACTTTAAAAGTTCTAATGGTCACATCCTCAAAGTCCCCATCAATCTTGTTGAAAAGCTTTCAATACCTATCAGAGTAGGTTTTCAAGGATTCTCCCTCCCTCATGGCCATAAAGAGAAGAGAATCTGAAGGTTTAGGGATCCTGCTATAGGTCTCGAATTTTGCACCAAACGCCCTGGTTAGCTCCTCATAAGACCTAATTGAGCCCTCTTCCAATCTATCAAACCACCTTATGGAAACGGGTCCGAGTATAGAAGGGAAAACCTTACACGTAAGAGCCTTATTCCTAGATTGAATGGTCATCCTTTGATTAAAATGGCTCATGTGCTCCACCGAATCAATCTTTCCATTGTAGATCGTGAAAATTGGCTGGGTAACGCGACGGGGGAGCTCGGCCTCTTCAATATGATTAGAGAAAGGTGACTGAGAAATTTGGCACAAGGCCCTGCCTATAGCATTGTTTCCCATATTTTCAAGAGGTGGAGTCCTGACCCTTCTACAACGATGTCTTTCTCCCCCTGTTGAACTAGAGGATGTTGTAAAATATTCACTTGGTGGAGTCCTAGATCTTTGCCCATAACTCTGCTCTCCTTCCGAACTAGAGCTTGGACTTGGTGAGGGGGTTCTGCCTTCCCTTACATGCACTCTATGACGAAGTCGCCAACGCAAATGACCAATCTCCAATTTGAGATTACGTATCTCCTACTCACGTGAGATGTGACTCTCTGGCCTTGAATGACTTCGACTAATATGGTCTGAGTGAATAGGCTCGACCCTTACGCTGGGGGACAGGGCCACTTCACAATCCCTTCTACGTTCCAAGTTAACAAACTAATTCCCACGCTGGGAACCCACGGATTCTTCTCTATTAGGGAGAGCAAAAGTGCTTGCACTTCTTCTAGAATTCGCCATTTCTTAATCATAGAAAGCTATAAGTAAGGATTTAAGGTAATCTTCCCACAAACAGCACCAATTGTAAGGGGTGAGTTTAAGGACCCAAGCCCAATAAGAATAAGTGTGGGCTAAAGCTCCAACCCGATGCAATGTATTTATAAAGATGGATTATTAAGGTCAACCTTTTATGCCTCGAAAGCCTTGGTTTAGAAATTTAAAGAAAAAGAGTTAGCAAGGATAAGAATTTAAGTGGAGTCAAGTTAAGAAAAAGAGAAATTCTTATTTAAGTTCCTCCTCAGGCTGGCCAAGGATTAACAGTTATTTAGGTTTACACTTTTAAGTTTTACAATTATCACTTTCTCTCTCTTTTTCCTTATACCTCTTACTCTAAACATTTTCTTATCCTCGTCCTGGAGGACCTTCCTTCCTATATATAGTGGTTTGAATTGCATCCCGACCTTCCACTTGGACGGCTGTTGATCCCTGCTTAGATACTTGCCTATCTCTGCCTTGCTGGTGGTGGTAGAGTAGGCTACAAGTTGTAGGAGCACTGTTTAGGGGTCATTCTACCATTAATGCAACAGGTTGAGTTGGTGCAGTGCATTAGAAGTGAAGGTGATGAGTGTTTTACCAAAAAGCTTACCCCTTGCGTTGTTGGCACGTCTCTACTTCCTTCCTCGATCTTCAATCACATGACCTTGGTAGTTCACCTATAGTCTCCCAAGGAATGTGCATTCCTCACATTCCTTGGGCGAGTTGACTTCCTAAGTTTCTCTATCCAGATTACCCTTATTGTGCTGGGCTTGAGATCATGTGTAGTTGGGCCCAACTGCCTCCTCAGCCCGAGCTTATTTAGGTAACATCCCTTATTCAAACTCTACCCCCTCATAGTTTTAAAGAGAGACGGAACCAAAATTCCAAGTTAGGTAGGGCAGAATATAAACGAAAACAAAAAAAAGTGGGCAAGTCCAAAATTTATTTTGTTAAATTTGTGTGACATTTTAATTATAAGGAAAATTATAGTAAACCCATAGTTTTCAAAATCGGTACAATTAAAGAACTAAAAATGGGACTGGTGGGTCTGACCAAGGTTGAACCAATGACATCATAAATAATTTAATTAGTAATTTTTTAAATAATATAAATAAATAATAAGTTTTTTCTTACACTAATAAACTCATAGTAATAAATATGTAAGCTTAAAAAATATATAACATTTTCTAAAAGAATTTATGTAAGTTTTTAGCATTTTACATCTTATATTTAGAAAATAAAAAAACCAAAGTATAATAAAGAGGGTCTTATTTCTAGAAAAGTAAAATAACAAATCCATGTTCGTAATAATAAATTTGTACTAAAATTAATTATTATTTAATATTTTAACATTATATATTAAATATTATTATACAATTCTTATATATAATATTATACTAGGTAAGTCATGTAACTATGTAAGCCCTCAAAAAAAAAAAAAAAAAAAAAAAAAAAAACATCATGTAAGACTGTAACGTGGCTCTCTACTTTCAAGTACCAAAAAGACTACAAGACCAAAATTACATAAAGCAAATGCATATCCATTAAATACCCACTTAACCCCACTTGACCACTTCTTCATCTTCTTGTTATTTTCGCCTGATATGTTAAGTTTTAGCTTCTCTCTTCTTTAAAGCATCTGGGATGCATACTGGTGTCTATTTTAGACCCCCAAAACTTAGGGCCCGTTTGGTTTAGAGGTGTCTTAGTTTTCATAACTCAGTTTTCAAAACCCATAAATCAAACTCAAAACTCATAACTCTCTACTCAAGCCTCACCTTCACACAAAAATTGCAAAACACCTGTTTGCTTTGATAACTTAGTTACATATCTCTACAACTTTTTGCTAAAACCGTGAACCCCACCACTAACACTGCCCAGTATTATTACTGTTGCTACCCGCGTTTCATTAACAAAAAAATTTCCTCCTTTACTTCTCCCAGGCATCCTCTCACCATTCATTTCAATGACTCTTTTCCCTCTTTTCTATCAAATTTTTTTTTTGTCCATCTCTCTTTCTCTGTCTCTCCCCTCTTCACTCTATACTTGATTTTTTTTTTCCCACTCTTCTCCATTTCTTTCTTAGCTTTCTCTTTCTCTCCCCTCTTCAATTTGTATATGATTTTTTTTCTCTCTCCTCTGTTTCTTTCTTAGCTATTTTTGGTTGGTTTGAATCGGTGGATATCGGGTTATAGGTCAAAGTGGAGATTGGGTTATGGGTCACGATGGAGATTGGGTTTCATTTGGTGTTTTGTTGCGGTGGGTTGCTGTGGCGGCACTGGGTGGGGCTGGGTTTGTGTTTCAATGGTGTTTTTTTTTTTGCAGTGGGCTGTTGTGGCGGCGTTGGGTGGGGCTAGGTTTGTGTTTCGATGGTGTTTTGTTGCGGTGGGCTGCTGTGGCGATGCTAGGTGGGGCTGGGTTTGTGTTTCGGTGGTGTTTTGTTGTGGTGGTGTTGTGGCGGCGTTGAATTTGTAGTTGTGGTGCTATGGTTGTTTGCAATGGTAATACCAACAGCACTGAACAAACAAGACAACACAGAAGCCTATGGGCCCCATAAATTCTGAATATTTACCTACCACTGAGTTTTGTATCTCAGTTTTTGAAAACACCATATTTGTGTTTTGTGTTTCCACCACATTAACTCAAAATTTGTGTGTTTTGAGTGATGGAAACACAAGGTGAAAATCAAGCCAAACAAAAAAATTGTTGTGGGTCTCGTGTTTTGAGTGATGGAAACACAGGGTGAAAATCAAACAAAAAAAAAAATTGCCACCACCCACCACCACCACCACAGTCAATACGCATCCCAAAGTCAAACCCCATAGAAAAAAGAGCCACCACTAAACAACCAACCAACCATCACCGTAACCCACCCAAACAACCACCACCACACACACCCCAATAACCACCACCACCACCACCAACAACAACAACAACAATAAAAAAAACCCCAAAACCTAAGCAACCCACAAAAACCCATGATCGCCACCATGACAGCAACCCCACGGTCTCCACCACCGCTGCACCATACAGACACCACCACCACATCTAACCCACAAAAACCTACAAATCCAGCATCAACATCACCAATAAACCCACCAAAAAAAAAAAAAAAAACTAGCAACCCATGGTCCTCACCACGCTACACCATACACACACCACCACCACCACCACCTCCTCCAACCCATAAAAACCTACAAATCCACCATCAACACCACTGGTAAACCCACACTAAATCCATAAATCCACCATGAACCACCAAAAAAAAACCCCGTTGGTGAGCAGGGAAACACCATGAACCACCAGCAAATCCATATTCATCGATTTCTTGGGGTGATATGGTGGTGGTCCGATCTGGGTGAGGGAGGTGGAGAAAAGAGAGGGGGAAGTGGAGGCAGAAGGAGGTGAGAGAGAATAAAGAGTGAGAGAGGCGGAGAAGAGAAAGGGGTAGGCAGAGAAAAGAGAGGGAGGCGAGAGAGAATAAGGTAAGGGAGGCGGATGGAGGTGGAGAGCAGAGAGGGTGATGAAGGTGGAGAGGATTGAGAGAAGAAAAGGTGAAGAGTAGAGAAGAGAGAGGCAGAAAAAGTAAGGAGCAAATTTGTGAGGGAGAGTGCGTGAAGAGAAAAAAAAATAGATAGTTGGATGAGAGAGACAATTAAATATAATATTTTAGTTTTAGCCTCCAGCTACAATAGGTTTCATATACACCATCTCACCATTCATTATTGGTAAAATATTTTAGCTACACCTACCTAGATGAAGCTTACTTTGGGCTTGTGATTGGCTAAATTAGCAATCGGGAGGTTTTTACACCCTAATGTTAATGTTCTTAGAGCATTCATAGTGGGCTTGCTCTATGTCAAATGTAAGAAGAATTTGGCCTTTCCAGCTCCAAAGTGCTCAGCAACTGGGAATACAAAATTCAAGTATTACAACTTTTTTTACAATATTGCTATAGTGCAATTCTACATGTAGAATTGCACTATAGCAAAATTGCAAAAGAAAATATTAATATTTTATCTCTGTCTCTCCGTCGCTGAAGCTTCACCAGACCGCAACCCACAGCATAGCCAACCCACCCATGGCCCATGGCCACACCGACAATGACACCCACAACCACGGCCAAACCGACGATGACATTAACAACCCACGGCAAAACCGACGGCGATGCCATCGAGCACGGCCAAACCCACAAATCTAACCCCCATAACCAACAAAAACCCATCGAAGCACAACCAACAAAAACCCACCGCTTGAAAAACCCACCACCGGAGCACAACAACCAACAAAAACCCACCGGAGCACAACCAACAAAAACCTACCGGATCACAACCAACAAAAACCCATATCATGAATTCACGATCCACGACTGAAGCACAGACCCACGATCCACAATCAAAGCACAACCAACAAAAACCCACCGCTCGAAAGACCCACCGCCAGAGCACAACCAACAAAAACCCACCGCCGGAGCACAACCAACAAAAACCCACCGAAGCACAATCATATCCAGATAAGTAACAGAGAGAGAGAGAGAGAGAGAGAGAGAGAGAGAGAGGAGAGGAGAGGAAGTGAGCACAGACCAGAGCAAAATTAATCCAAAAAATGATTTTTATGTTTGCTTCTGGACTTAAAAAATAATATTTTAATAAAATGGTAAAATAATAGAGTTTTGGGATGCTGAAGGTATTGTAAAATGGTATGGTATAATGATAAAGTGACTTTTTGGGATAGTAAAATAGAGTAGAATTGGAATTTGTAGCTATGGATGCTCTTAGCAGTTTAGCTTTTCTTTCAAAACTTTCAGATTTGCATAAGGCTGTGTTTGGTTGGATGTAAAATGTTTTCTAAGTGTAAAATATTTTTTAGAAAAGAAAATATTTTTAGGTGTTTGGTGGTATTTTAAAAAACACTTTGGAAAATATTT
Source organism: Castanea crenata (assembly GCA_020976635.1). Classification (NCBI taxonomy): domain Eukaryota; kingdom Viridiplantae; phylum Streptophyta; class Magnoliopsida; order Fagales; family Fagaceae; genus Castanea; species Castanea crenata. The sequence goes on from JAGHPS010000533.1 coordinate 18,207, forward strand.
TTTAGTATTTAGTTGTGTACTTGAAAATACCATAGAAAATACATTTTCTACTTATTGCTCACATTTTCTCAGCATCCAAACAAATATATATCATCATTTCTCAACAGAGTTATATAAAAGAAACAAAACCCAAAAAAAAAAAAAATCATCAAATCCGGTCAAGTTGGGAGAAGAAGGAAAGAGAGAGAGGCGAGATCGCGTGATCTCAGGCGAAGGCAAGATCGCGCGATCTCAGGCGAATGCAAGATCGCGCGATCTCAGGAGAAGACACGGCCTCACAATCTCAGGCGGAGGTGAGATCACGTGATCTCAAGTGGAGGTGACTGGGTTCGACAAGACCGATGCTGGGTGTGACGATCAGGGGCGACTGGGTTCTCTCTCTCTCTCTCTCTCTCTCTCTCTCTTCGCGCGTCTAAGTCCGGAAATGGTTTGAAGTGAAAATTTTCACTTCAAACCATTTCCGAGTCAAACCCATTATTTTTACAGTTAAAGGAAATGATTTTCCGAAAAACTCTATTTTCCATGCGCAACCAAACACAAGGAAATGTGTAAAAGGATTTCCTAAAAGCATTTGAAGCCAAAACAAACGCAGCCTTTCATTTTTTGCTAAAATCTTGCATTGTGCAGCAAATGCAACATTTAAGAAAGTTGAAGTTTCTAAATTCTTTTCCCCACTCTACAAATATATCTGTCACTCCATCTCTCTCTCTCTCTCTCTCTCTCTCTCTCCATTTTTTTTTTTTTTTTGTTCAGAATTTGGTTTGTAAGTTGTAACTGTGGGTGGGTTTTTATTTTTATTTTTTGGGCTGGGCTGTCTGGGTTATTAGGGGAAAGGAGGAGAGGGGCCCAACCCTAAAATAGTCAAAATTATACCTAATAAAAAAAATTGGACTGGGGGCTCGGCCCCCACCTAGGTTTGTCCTTAGTTTTAAATTAAATGATGATATGATCATTTTTTATTGGATAATGTATAACACAGGTTTCATTCCACGTTCTTATTAAATTTTTACACTTCAAAAAATACCACCTTAGTTTTGTTTTTTTTTTATCAGACCACCTTAGTTTTTAATCGGACAAAACAAGAAAACCAAGAAAAGTAGACATAGGAGCCAATGACTCTTCTTTTCGAAAACTTTAGAAGACCAACTGTGTCAAAATAAATTTGTGCCAGCATACTTATACTTCGAGTCTGCGAGACTAGACTATATCAGATTGGTTGCTTTCTCCTCTGGTCAACTTTCAAGTTTCGAACTTGGCCCAATCTTTGCTTTGGCCCATTTTTTAGAAATCTTCGGCTGTAGAAGATTAGTTGGGCTTTAGTGAGGTCATGTATTGCCAATCTATTGGCTCGATATTGAACAGTGGATGCCTCCGATGAAATTTGTGAAGCGTAGTGATAGGGATATTACTTAGGGGTGTGCATAAGTCAAATTGTAGGGTTTTTCCATATAATTGGAAAATAGAAATTTCTAACCTAACTCAACCCACATAGGTTGGGATGGATTGAGTTGGGGGTTGTGCATGCATGTTTCAAATTTTATAAAAAAATTAGGCCTTCATAAACTATTTACGCATTTTTCTCATAAAATTATTATAACTCATGTAATATTCTTAAATTATATTCTAAATTTCCAAATTGATTAAAACCAATTCTGAAAATTCCAAAATTAGTTGAACTAAAAATATATAATAAGGATAGTAAAACAAACTTATATATATATTGTGAGTTGGATTGGTTTGGATCAGATAAGTTAAAAATTACCAATCAGAACACAATCCAACTCGATCTAGACTGCAAATAAAATTTAAACCCATCTCAAATTTGGCTCATAGAGTTGGTCGGTTGCATGTACACCCCTAATATTACCTATTTTACTATATATTTATAAATTAATTTGCTATCAATAAAAAAATTTATAAAAAAAAAACTGAAACATTTATTTATTATATTATTGAAGTGGTAATGTAGAACCAATTGCATGCTACATCAATTTGTAATATTTTCATTATAAAATTAATTTAAAATTTAATATTTTCCTTTTGTAATTAGGTAATCTTAGGAACTCAATTTATTAAAATGAAAACTTCTTGTTGAAACAACATCGTTGGTCTTCAAAAAAATTGCGAAAAATTTAGTGTCATTATACTTATCAGATTCAAACAAAAATTGTGTCCACATATTTCTAAAATATTTAAAGAGTAGAATGGGGAAGCACTTACAAATACTTGAGTGAATGACAATTGCATGCAAGACATTCATGCCGTGCCTTCCAGCATAGGAGCAGTTCGGAGAGGAACTTAGGATATAAGAAGCCATGTCGTAGCGTTGTTTATCCACAGCTAGGAAAAGTGCAGATTCCCCAGCCTTGTTTACATACATAGCCAGCTCTGGATCCTCCTTGATTAGCACTTTCACAATTTCAAACTTACCATAAAGCACAGCAATGTGCAAGGCTGTATTCTTCCTTAGATTCACCATGCTCAGAAGCTGTCGACCACTTGTTTCAGCATCCAGCTTTTTGGCATGGTCTATTAGGAGCTTTACAATTGAAGAAATTCCTACCATCGCAGCAACATGTAGTGGAGTATTGCCTTTGGAGTTTGTTTTATAAACAAGGCTTGGACATAAATAAACTATCTTTTCCGCAGCCTCAAATTTTTTGAATTGCAGAGCAACATGAAGAACAGTGTTCTTCTGGGTTGTCACTTTTAGAAAGGTACTATTGGGATCTGTGAAATTGTCAAAGAATTGTAAATCACCATTTGAAGCAGCTTGGAACAGTTGATGATCCATTCTGTATTGCCTTCCTTCTCCCATTGTCGGATATCAGTATCACTTTACCTAGTATTGTGAAGAAACCAAAAAAAAAAGAAAATCAATTCTATTTTTTCTTTAAAAATAGAAAAACCTCATGTTATGTTTGGTAACAATTTTCATTTTTTATTTTCAAAAACTTGTTTTTGGGAGTATAAAGAAAAAACAACTTTCTTGTATTTTTAAAATAAAAAACATGATTGGCTAGTTGAAATAAAAATAAAAAAAAATTTGAAGAAAAAAAGAAAATACTAAAATATATTATTACTAAGATTTGAACTCTAGTGCAAACTTATTAACTTTTGAAAACTAGAAACTGAAAACAGTTTTTTGCATGTACAAATTAAGTTTTGAGAACAGTTTTTGTTTTTTAGTTTATTTTGAATTGCCAAATAAATTTTTTAGTCTCAAAAATAGAAAATTATTTTTAAGAGCAATAAATAAGGGGGAAAAAAAAGTAAGTATTAAATGTATCCTTAATTTCTTCAGGTTGCCTTGGTTATTGTGTTAAAAAATGTGATCCATTGATATGAAAATTACTACATTTTAACACCCAAAAAAAAAAAAAAAGGATGTGAAATAAAATAGAAAAAGTTAATTATGTGAGTATAAAATATGAAATAAGCAAACTCTAATGTTAAAGCTAACTAGCTCAGAAAATATTTATATAGTCTCAGAGCAATGTTTTGGGCTCACACATAAAGAATGGGCTCCATGGTGGGTCTTACGTGGGGGACTCACCTAGCTCAAAGTACTGTTTCGAGACTATGTAAGAGTTGCCTAGCTAGCTCATAGGTAGCATAATTAATTAACCAACCCATTAGCTCTAGAAAATTAAGCACAGGACCTAAACTCAAGCTTCAGACTAAGAATATCAAAACAAGTTTTGTGCAATGCACCAGTTTGGAGGTGGTAGCATTACACATGATTGGATGTAGGACTAAGCTAGCATCACTCTCCACTATACTACTATGTCTCTCCAAAGCAAATCTTTTAACATCAGAGTTTGCTTAACAGTTCTGCTACAGTTTTCTAACTACATTAGGCAGTTGATCTTCATTTGAAACTACTAAGGAAGAAAAAAAAAGGGGGAGTTGTTGAAAGAGCTCCTACCTGAAAAGATGTGAGTTAGTCGCACTAGATTGCCCAGTTGGTGCCCCAACTTTCCGTTTGATCTTCTGCAAATTTACTAAGATAAACCGTTCAACTTTAAAGACAACAATTTGAGTAACAGGTAAGTACAAGCAAAGAATATATTATATTAACGAATTCTAGTCAAGTATATATAATAAAGGAAACATAACTAAAGCAACAAAAATGTAAAAAAGCAAAAAAGAAAAAGGACAGAGAGCATGTGTGTGTGTGTGTGTGAGTGGGTGAGAGAGAGAGAAAGATAGAGAGAGCTATAGGCAGTTGATCTTCATTTGAAACTACTAAGGAAGAAAAAAAAAGGGGGAGTTGTTGAAAGAGCTCCTACCTGAATAGATGTGAGTTAGTCGCACTAGAAAGGTTTAGATCTCTAGTACCTTTGATGACCAGTGATGGCAGCAACTTCAACAGCATCGGAATATAAAATACAAGCAATAAGTGAAGGGTGAAAACAAATCATTTGGATCCTAAACATTTATACCTAAATATTTAAAACCTAACAAAATGTAAAAACATGCAATAAGTGAAGGGTGAAAAAAGAAAAAGTAAATCGAAGCCAAAATTGAGAAACTAAAAACTGGGTTTCAAATTAAAGTATCTGTGCTGGCTCAAGAGTCCATTCAAACAGTGCCAAATAATATAACAATCAAATGCACCAAAATGCATATGATAGAACCTTAGAAAGCCAAAATAAACCAACCCCACGTCCCCGCTAGTGAACCGCATGACTCATGAGTAGTCCCAAACTTTAGATAGGAGATCTTACGTACTGCTGCATTGGATTCACTTGTACTCAATCTTTTGTGGTGAGATGGTATATATTTCTAGAGATATATTCTTGATTTCTTGTACTTTCCCAATTTTTGCAAGTAGAAGCTCTTATGTTGTGCATTAATATTCAAAAACAACAACAAAAGAGCAAATATGAAACGAAAAATGTAGTAAATCAATCAGCGATAATTAAATGAATGTAATAAATTAATGGACAACTTTAAAAAAAATTAATTTTTTCAAAAATGACTAAATTTTAGGTTCCTTTGAATTAGTTTTTTTTTTTTTTTTTTAGTTTTTATTTTATCTTATCCTAAATCATATGATCCATCACTTTCTTGATTAATATGTTCTTTATCTAATTCTTTTTGTTAAAAAAATAAATTTGTTAAGAAAAAGGCATAAAAAATTTACAATTCAAGTAGAAGCACGTATTAAAAAAAAAAAAAAAAAAAAAAAAAAAAAAGATATCACACTACAAATGTAGCAGACCAATCGGCTATAATTAAATGAATGTAATAATCAAAAGTAAAATACATGCAATTATTGAAAATAGAAAAAAGTGAAAGAAAACCAAACCCATCAGTAAAACCTAGAAGCACTGAAGCAGAACAGAAACCCTAACCAAAAAGGTCCAAATATTAATCAAAAGACGATAAAATGGAGAAAATAGTCAAAATACCATTTGTGTAAGGACAATAAAATTCAATCAAATAAATGTATTAAAAGCCTAACCCCACTTCACAGTTCACACCCACCCACCGCCTCGTCAAGCCTCCTAAAAATAAACAGGATTACACTGAAGTTACAATTTGGCTGTGTTGGGAATTGGGATACAGATAGGTAGTAAAGGCACCTATTAAATTCCCAAGGAGAGCGCCTTTAAGACCGATAAAGAAGGGAAAATGTTGAGTCTCAATCATTACAATGAGAATGCCATTAACGAGTGCGTTGGAAACGTTAAAATTAGAACCAGTTTGTTGAAGTGTTAGCCCAGACGCAGACATAAATGTCTGTGGATCAAAATTCAACTGCCTCCCCTCCCTAACTATCTACCTATAATAAAATAAAGTAACGGTTAATGTAATTGTTAATAAATTATTTTAAAGAAGTTTTAACGTGATTTTTATAGAAATTATAAAAAATGGTCAAAACAAGTTTTTTTTTTCTTTTTCTATAAAAAATTTTAAAAAATAAAAATACTTCCTAAACTAATATCTTTAGGGAATCTGTTAACATTTCTCATTAAATAAATTTTAAAAAAAAAAAAAAAAAAAGAGTGTGAAAACTATTGTTCCTTAAAAAATGCAAATTCGTTTATTATCACATTAACAAAAACTAATTTTTTATTTTAGCTATTTGCTACATTAGCAATTTCTATTCAAGAGATAGCGGTAGAGGCTAAATTAACATAATATTGAAAGGTTAGAGATCAAATTGACACAATTGAAAACTTAGAAACCAAATATATATGTAGTTTTCTCTCTTCTTTTCAATTGCAAATTAACCTCCTATGGTTTTTCTTTATAATTTCGTAGAGTTTTTATATTCACCAAATTTATTTTTATACATTATAAAAACTAAATTTAAAAAAATTATTTAAAAAAACAATTAAAATCATATTAAAAATTAAGAATCGTTCTATATCTCTCTCTGTCTCCTACAAGTTGACCTCCATAGACGAGTCCCAAGATCCGTCTTCTCCATCTATTGTGGCTGCTCTCCACCATGTCAAATATCAGAGATGGTAGGAATTACAGTCCAAGTTCTTTTATACAAGTCCGCATTAGAAATATCTTTAATGATCTAGAGAAAAAAAGAAAAGAAAAAAAGGTGCATCTTTTAAAGTGATAAACTGATAATTTAGTAATGTGTAATATGTAAATTGAATTTAAAAGATTTTTATGTGGTGGGTATGTATGTCAAAATTGAAGGTAACTATCATACACCCTTAGTGTGATGCTCACTTCACAAGTATAAATGTTTGTCGGGTGTGGGGGGCAAGGGTTGGAATTCAAGTCTCTATGAGGGAGTTTCATACGCATATATACTTAGATTAGGCTATAGTAGAATTTTTATCTTGTATATATTTTTTTAAAAAAAATTGAAGCTATATTGTATAATAAGCCTTTTTATTTATATTTTTTAAAAAAAAATTGCTTCATCTATGGTGGTGGTGATATTGTTGATAAAAGCAAAACTTGCTCTTATTTTGCTCCTGAAAAGTTTTTTTTTTAGATAGTTACAATATACTACTAATCTTACAATTCAAACTATTATTCTCCTTAAATCTTCGATCACTTTATGCATGAGGAGGTGCTAATCAAACTACAAGGCTCCTAGTTGCTCCTCGAAAAGTTCGATATTAAATTATGAATTGATTCGTTAAAGAGTAAATTGAAATGGTAAATTTGAAAAATGTTAATGATTTGTATACCGAAGATTTTTTTCCCCCTTCTTTTTTACTGAAATTAAAAATTTTCAAATTGTGCCAAAAAAAAAAAACCACTAGCTTAGAATTTTTCATCATGCTCACACCATAATTTTTAAAGGACAAAATTTAGTTACAAAATTGGTAGTAACCTAAGACTACAACATTACTCTATAAAATAAACATTACTACATATTTTGAAAATTTAACTGTTGAATTACATGTTCTTTATGGTCTTAATATACATGTCAAATTTTGTGTCAATTGGATATTATTGACTATATGATTTATAAACTTATATTTTATGCATAATTTAAACTATAAAAACTTGCAATTTAAATAATCTATTGATAACATAGCTATTAATCTTTAATTTTCTAGAAATTTTGTAACCATAGAGGATATAAGAAGAAGATATAATCTAATGGTGAATTTATCAAATTCACCTCCAATAAAAAAAAAATATTAAGTAAAATTGTAGCCTAAAGTTACAATTAATTTTGTCGCTAAACTTTGTTTATCTATAAATGTCTTATTATTAGGGACGGTGATGGGCAGCACAATTGATGAAGAAGATTGCTTACATAAGACTCTAAAAAAATAGATTCTCAAAAAAAAAAAATAATAATAATAATAATAATCTAAGAAAATAAAAACAAAAAAGACTTACACGTACATTGATAATAGATTAAAGACAAGAAAAAAAAAATCATATGCAAGCTGTATTCTAACTAAAGAATGATAAAGGTCCCCCCTCGTTCCCAAGTTTCAATTTTCATTAATATTTTCGGCCTACAAGCTCATAATGGCAAAAATCATTGTACTCATCTATTTTCATTAGGTGACATCCTTCATTAATTTATACAAGTCTGCATTAGAAGTATCTTTAATGAACTTAGAAAAAAAGTGCATTTTTTAAAGTGATAAACTCATAATACAGTAATGTGTAATTTGTAAATTGAATTTAAAATCTTTTTATGTGGTGGAGATGTATGTCAAAATTGAAGCTATATTGCATAATAAGGCTTTTTATTTATTTTCAAAAAGAAAAAGAAAAAATTGCTTCATCTATGATGGTGGTGGTGTTGTTGTTAAGGGCAAAACTTGCTCTTATTTTGCTCCTTGAAAGCTTTTTTTTTTTTTTTTTTGGGATAGTTAAAATATATTGCTAATCCCATGACTCGAACTATTATTTCTCTTAGACTTTCATTACCATTATTTCCCTTAGACTTAATTTTATTTATTTTATGCATAAAAAGATACTAATTAAGTTACAAGACTATTAGCCGCTTTTCAAAAAGTTAGAGATTAAATTATTTATTGATTCCTTAAAGAGTAAATTGAAAGGGTAAATTTGACAAATGCTAATGATTTACATACTGAAGCTTTTTTTTTCCCCCTTCTTTTTACTGAAATTGAATTTTTTTCAAATTATGCAAAAAAGACCACTACCATAGAATTTTTCATCGTGTTCACACCATAATCTTTCATTGTCTTATTATTAGGGATGGTGGTGGGCGGTTGCAATTGATGAAGTTTGCTTACATAAGACTCTAAAATAATAATAAAAAAGACTTACACGTACATTGGTAATAGATTAAAAACAAGAAAAAAGATTTATGTACAAGCTGTAATCTAACTAAAGAATGATAAAGGTACCCCCTCGTTCCCAAGATTTAATTTTCGTTAATATTTTCGGCCTACAAGCTCATAATGGCAAAAATTATTATACTCACCTATTTTCACTAGGCGAAAACCTTTGTTGTTCAACCATGTTTTGTTTGCGGACACGGTTTCTTTTTGCTCATGTTACTCTATCTGAAGACTAATGCTAAGTACATAAAACATTTTAACAATATGTTTTACATTAGTTGAATTAGCAAGTTTTTGTTGTTTCTTATTTGTAGGGATCAGCTTAAGGCTAGGTCTAATGCCCCACTTATAATTTTTTTTAAAAGGCCTTAAGGCCTCCAATCGCATAAGCAAAAGATCCCCAAAATTGTATAAAAATGTCATAAAATTGTAAAGTGATATTTGTTTTCTTCTTAATTTTGGGACAAAAAAAAAGAGAGGTAAATTTTGCATTTTTTCCCCCACCTACAAGAGGACCCCTAAATATTGAGCAAATAAAAATCCAATTCAATGGAAACTATAAAGTATTTTACCAAAAAATTATTATGAGTATGCCGAATAATTATTGACAAAATTTTCCAAATAACTTGTGAAACAGATGTAAATAAAACTTAAATATAAAAACTTAATTAGTAATTTTATATTTTGAAAAGCAAGAATAATTTTAATAAAATATATATATTTCTAATAAATAGTAATTAATAATATTGAGTATGAAAAAACTCAATATATATTGAGTCTACTTATTTGGACCTACAATCAATATTACATTTTTTTTCCGACCTCTAAAAATTTGTCAAATCAATAGGCGAGAAATTTTTTGGTGTGGCTTTCTCTAAATCTAAATTGTTCTTCTCTCACTAGCCCTCCCCATCTTTAGTCTTCTATCTCAGAGATTCCAGTCACAACTCAATTAGGAACATATCTAGGCACACCATTATTCACAACTCCTAAAAACCAACTCACTCTCACCCAAACTATTTCTCCTAAAAAAGACTTAAATTGTTACACACACTGACATACTTTGACTTACACAAAGACTCTAAAAAAAAGTAAAAAAATGACTTGCAAATACGTTGATAATAGACAAGAAAGAAGAGAAAATTCATGTATAAGCTGTAATCAAACTAAAGGATATTAATAAGGTCGCAATATGACACCAAAAATTTAGTAAACCAATCAGCGGTGCGGTAATTAAATGAATGTAATGCAACCTTTGAAATTTGAAAAAAGAGGAAGTAAACCAAAGCCATAAGTAAAACCTAGAAGCATAAAAAAAAACCCTAACCAAAAAGGTCCCAAAAAAAAAAAATATATATATATATATATATATATATATATATATATAGCCAAAACTAAAAGAAAATCCAATTAGATTATAATTAGATTATTAATTTTGCGCCACATGTCTTATTTAATTTTTAATTTTGTGCTAAGCGAATTAGTGAGTGTATAAATTGAAAAGTCCAAATCTAATTAGATTCCATATTGGCTTTCAATTGGAGTCCAATTTCAAGTGAATTATTCGGTGCAAAAACCAAAGAATCTAAAACCAATTAAATTTTAAATCACACACACATACACACACACACACACATATCTAATGAGAAACCATTATATATTTTAGAAATATATAGTTTAAAAAAAAATGTAAGCTAATATCATGTAGAATTTGAACATCTTCTATAAAATAAAAAAAGTATAATTTAAATTGTACAAATATGATTGTAGGGACATTGGGTCTAGTAATTTACAAATGATGGCCCAAAAAAGTCTATTAGGCTAAAAACCCAATCCGAGGACATTACATGATCTAAGAGTACATGAATGTACCTCATAAAGAAAATGTCAGGTAAAGATGTGATAAACGAGTGAACAATTATATCCGAGGAAGATATTAGTCCTCGGATATTAAAGCCGAGGTCATAGGAAGAGAGGTTTAATATCCCCAAGTTATGTTATAAAAAATCCTATGGCTATGGAAAGACACGGTACACGTGGAGGACAATAGAAAAGCAGTGGAATATCTAAGGTAAAGCTGCTACCACCGCCCACACATTAAAAACTCTGCAATTGATATACTGACTACATTAATGGAGGAAGGAGACCTGAGCATGAGGTTTGGAACTTGGTCCCTGACCCTAGAGGATTTCGGGGAAATTTGATTGGACAAGTATCCAAAGCCAGCGTTACAACCATGAGGTGGAAGATGATGAAGAGAAGAAGAGGAAGTATAAATAATGGGAAAGACCTTCGGAAGAGGAGACGCTTTTTCTTGGGGGAGAAGAAAGAAGAGCATATGATAATCTAGCGATCTATAATTGTAATAAATCTTGAGAAATAATACTATAAACTATCCTCGGATTATGTCCGAGGAAGAGCTTTCATTTATATTCTTATAGTTAAATTCCTTGTTTGTGCCATTGGGCCCAAGACCCATTCTTTCTTTGTTGTTTAAATCACCCTCAAAATCTAGATTTCAAGCCCACTCTCTACAAAATTTATTGTAAAAGGTCTTTCAAGCCCATTCCCTTTGATTGTGGATTGGAAGTTCGAATTGTGTCCTTACAATGATTATTTTTAATTATACCTGTGCATATGCATAAGGCTACACACTAATATATATTAATAGCCAAAGATGAGAGAAAATCCAATTAAATTTTAAATGAGAGTCTAATTTTTTGCCATCTATCCCATCTAATTTTTAAATTTGTGTGCTAAGTGAATTATTAGGTGCAAAAATCAAGGAGTTCAAATTCAATTAAATTCTAAATTGATATTTAATTGGAGTTCAAATTTGCGCCATATGTGTCCTATATAATTTTTAAATTTTTGTAGCTAGTGAATTATTGGGTGCAAAAACCAAATAATCTAACCCAATATATATATAAATAAATGAGAAACCATTAAATATTTTAAAAATTCATGGCTTAAAAAATTTTGTGGGAGGGGGAAGCGTAAAGAAAGAGGATCATTGGGCAGAATTCGTCCGAGGGGCAATGGGGCCTAACTATTCATCGAATCAGGCCCAGCCCAGTTAGAATAACCCAGTCAGAGAAACCGAGGAGGACGGCTCGCCTGAGGAGCCTGAAGGAAAATGATCCTAGGTAGACTAGGGACAAATCACCAAGCCCATAAGGTTGAAGGCCAAGGAAGGAAGTAGAGATGTGCAAGCAAGGGAAGGGGGAAGCATCTAGATAAAGTACTCATTACCTCTGCATTTAATGCACTATACCAACTCAATCTACCTCATAATGACAAAATGATCCCTAAATAGTGTCCTATAGCATGCAGCCTACTCTACCACCACTAGCAAGGCAATGATGGGACAAGTATCCAAGTAAGGATCAACGGCTGTTCAAGTGGAGGGCTGTGATGCAATCCAAGCAGCTATATAAAGGAAGGAAGCTCCTCCAGAAAGGGAGATCAGAAAAAGTTTAGAGAGAGAAATAAGAGCAATAAAGAGAGAAAGTAATCATTGTAAAACCGAGAAGTGTAAATCGACATAATTGTTACTCCTTGGCCAGCCCGAGAAAGAAACTTATATAAGAATCTCCATTTTTCCTTGACTTAGCTCTTAAATTATACAGTCGTTCTTGCCAACCTTCTTTATTTAAATTACTGAACTAAAGCTACCAAACGTATAAAAGGTTGATCTTAGCTATCCACTTCTACAAATTAGTTGTATTGGGCCTTAAACCCAACCCATTCTTGATCAAGTTAGGCTAGGCCAAACTAGTTTTGCCCTTATAAATGTGTAAGTTGTAATTCTTACACCAAATTTAATTTGAACTCATATATATATATATATATATAAAGTGAGAGAGAGAGAGATATGAGTTCAAGTTCCACCTAGTGTAACTCTACAAGAGTTACACCTTTTATACACCGCAGATTCTTACTAAATCTAAAGGTGAGAAAAACACCCTCTCATGTCATTAATGTAGAGTATTAATTTCCCAAATTAGCTACTTTTACTTAAATTCCTCACATTTAATGCCTCATGCTAATCAATCAACTTCCCTCTCTTCCCATACTGATATGGTGGCATTACCCTTTAATTTTTTTTCTCTATCCTCATCTGTGTCCATTTTTATTAAAAACAAGTTAAAATTCGTGTATAGTCAAAGAAGCGAGTAGGGTCAGAATATTCGATTTCGAAATTTTGGACACTACTAATTTTAGTTTTTATTTAGTCTGTTTATTTTTTTTCTTAGTTTGGTGTATTTGAAATCTAACTAGCAACTTACCCATGGCAATACCAATGCAATAAAAATGAAAATGAAGATTAGATTCTGGAATTGGAAGAGAAAAATGAAAACAGACATATATGGTTTTGGTTTTGACAAACGATGCAAGAAAAAAATATAAATTGAGAAAAAAATAGGGGTGGGAAATTTATTTAGGTGGACTGGTAGAGGAGGAATATTACTATAAAGAGAGCATTGAAGTGGTGGGTCACTACAAGATTCTTAGAAGCATCTAATACATTTAGCTAACACTAACAAAGAATGACTAATGACGAAAAGAGGAGGCTATCTTTCTTGAACTAGGCTCGTAATTTCTTTTATGTTTTTCCCGATTTAATTCTTATCTCTTCAGTAGAAAGATGATTGTGAGGAAGAGCTAGATTGAGGTTGGAGTGAGATAAAGAAATCTCTCATGTTCTACTATAGTGAAATTGCTCGTTGGCATTGCCACCACATCTGTAAGTTTTATTTTATTTTATTTTTTTTCAAATTTTGATAACAACCTCGTAAGGTTTCTAATCCAAAAGGTTTACAGGGATAAAATATGAGAGAGAACATGTATTTAGAGGAATTAATGTGCAGGTAAATAACTCATTACTTTTAGACTGAATATTAATGACATGGCAGTTTTTTGTTTTTTTTTCAACGTTAGATGTAAATGAAGATCTACAGATAAAAAAAATGTGTAATTTTTTGGAGTTATAGTAGGCATAACTTGAATTCATCTCATATACATATAATTATTTTAAGGGCATGGGCCCAAGTGGACCAAAACGGCCCAAGTGTAGGGGCTTGAGCCCAATTGACCATGTGACCGAGGCCCAGTGCTATTAGGCTAGGACCAATCCATGGGTAGATGTGCTAAGGTCTAATTGCAACGTTCGGGGAATTGTACTGCGTTCGAGACCATGTTAGATCCAATGCAAATTGATAACCAAGAGAATTCAACAAGAGGATAGGGTCGATTTAGGTCGGTAACCGATCATAGTTAATGTCTTTCAGAAATCTACCACCGAACACTATTCAGCGTCTGAAATAAGTTTCGAAAGAATTTTCAGAGAACATGATTTTTTTGGGGATTAGAGGTGAAAGTGGGGTTGCATGGAAGCTAGTGAAAGATAATGATTTCAGCCCCACTAAAGGGAAGCTATATAAGGGACTGAGGGCACACAAATGGGTTTGGTTGGTTCTACTGGGAAGTGAGGGCAAGGGAAAAAGAAAGAGGGAAGGAGAGGGAGAGTGTAAAAATAAAGTGTAGGGAGAGTACAAACTTGGGGGGAAGGATAGGACAAGGGGAGTAGAGGTAGCTAGAAGCTGTGCCTAGGGGAAGAGGGTGTTAGGACTAAATCTTGAGGGATGATTGATTGTTGGGCCGAAAGGGCTAGGTTTCAGGCGTAAACTGTAGGATAGTGAGGAAACCGACCAACAAATAAATTGGGAGCCCAAATCCATTGTTTCTTGTAGTAACGTTTCTAGGTTCGAGTCACCACAATTATAATTATAATTATTTTTAAATGTACTCCAGCATTTGCACGGGATTAAACACTAATTTATACTACTATTTAAGGGGTTTCTGCTGTTTGGATTCCTCAATTTTGATACCCAAAATACTCTCAAATTTACCAATTTTTAAAGCTTAAATACTCCCACTAACCCACTTATTTTGACACACGTTTCTAATATTTTATTCTAATAAAAAACCTCATATTTAGTATTAAAAAGAAACTGAAATACCCTTAATTTAATAAACATTCTTTATCTCTAAATCATAAGAAATGGGTTAAAATCTTAAATTGATAAAAATTTATAAAAAAAAAAAAACCTCAAATTTACCAGTTTGTAATGCTTAAATAGTAGGATTAGACATGTAAAATTACTAATTTAAAAAGTCCTAAATTTTAGATAAATATAAAAAATATTGCCTACAAAATAGGAACACTCTCACTAACCCACTTATTCTAACACACATTTCTAATATTTTATTCTAAGAAAAAAAAAACCTCACCTTCAGTAATGAAAAAACACACAACCAAATAGTCACATTTCTAATATTTTATTCTTAAAAAAAAAAACCTCACGTTCAATAAAAAAAAAAAACACCGAAATACCCTTAATTTAATAAACTTATCTTTATCTCTAAATCATAAGAAATGGGTTAAAATTTTAAATTGATAAAAATTAAAAACGAAAAACCTAATGAAAAAAGCAACGTTCTATCAAAAACATTATCTACCACGTTCCTATTTTGAAAAAAAAAAAAAAAAAAAACTATCCCACATTTTATCCAAAAAAAAAACCCTGACCACCTTCTTCTTTTTTTTTTCAAGTTCAAAGTGTAAAAACAATACTAGTTTTAGATAACTTCACATTTAAAAACTCAAGTAAAATATGCTAAAATTTCGGATAAAACTACCACTCTCCCACAATCACTCCTATAATCACAAGTTATTTTTCCTTTATCTAAATGCAAGTTACATGGTATTATATTTCTGCCATAATGATAATCACTCATGAGAAGTTTTATCCAAATTAATTCATGGCCGTGTCAAAGGTTACTTCTGCACCAAGTGAGGATTTGCTTAATTTGTGATTTATACGTGTGGGTTTGTCACTTTGTCTTCAGTACAGTTCGATCAATAAGATCTTCTAGGGATTTTTTGTGGTATTTACTTTACTGGGTAAACAATTGTAAGAATTACTAATATATTTTTTCTCTTTCTATTGTTTTTTTGAATTGCAATAACCAAGTTATGAGTGAGATTGCTTTACAACGCCATTAGAGTCCAATACCCTTTAAACAAAGAGAGTCCTTTTATGGTCGTGGTATTTAGTTTAATGTGTTAACAATTGTGAGGTTTTTCCATTCTTCTTCTTTTTTTAAAATTAATTTTGCAATTGGAGTCTAATACACTTTCTAGGAGGAGTAAACATGAGCTCATAGGGTCAGGTTCTTATCTACTTTTTTCTATTGTTTTTTTTTTTCTCTCTCAATTTCAATTATATTTTCCATTTTTTAGTTAATTTGTTTTGGATGTATACATTCCTCTTCTACATTGGGGGTTCTAAAGTCAAATGTAAAAGATGAATCATTACCACCAAATGAAATTGTGTTTATTTATTTATTTTTATGAAAGATTGTGTTTATATTTAAGTAAATACTCGCATAGATATTTTTGTGATTGGAAAATGTAGTAATCACAAATTATAATAGATGCAAATTATTAATTTTTTCCCAAAAAATAAAAGAACCTCTGAGCATATGTGTTCTTAAGATTAGTATGTACTTAAATATAAATACAATCTTTCATAAAAATAAATAAACAAACACAATTGCATTTGGTGGTAATGATTCCTCTTTTATATTTGACTTTAGAACCCCCAATGTAGAAGAGAAATGTATACATCCAAAACAAATTAACTAAAAAATGGAAAATATAATCGAAATTGGGAGAGAAAAAAAAAAAGAATAGAAAAAAGAAGATAAGAACCTGACCCTACAATCTCATGTTTACTCCTCCTAGAAAGTGTATTAGACTCCAATTGCAAAATTAATTTAAAAAAGAAAGAATGGAAAAACCCACAATTGTTATCACAGTAAACTAAATACAACGACCATAAAAGACACATTAATTAAAAGATAACAAAATAGAGAAAATAACATTTGTGTATGTACAATATAATTCATCAAAATTCAATCCGATAAGAGTATTAAAAGCCCGACCCCACTAATTCACAGTTCACACCCACCCAGCACCTCGTCAAGTCATTGAGTTGGGTGGAATACAAATATACAATGACTGTGGGGAGTAACTGCACAACCAATGATGTAATAGATCTTTGAGGAAAAGGTGCAATTTGGCAGTTGGGAATAAATTCCAAACCAGAGCACCTTTAAGACCGACTAACCTCTGAGCACGCGCTGCTCTTCTATTTTTTGGATAAAGGTTAATTTAGAACCTTTATTATAATTTGGGATTACTACATTTTTTAATCACCAAAAAAAAAAAAAAAAACCTAAAGGTGTGATGAGTATTATGTGTTATCTTAGATGCTTATTTTACGTACCTAGGAGTGTGATGAGAGATGTTGATAAGGATTCACCATCAGCATCTGCTTGGTGTTTTTTTTTGGAAACGGTTTGATGGAGGAGAAGTTTGTGTTGTTTTTATAGCAAGGAGAAGTATTGGTGCTCTTATTCTGCAATATAGTACTTGGTTTGCCAATGTTCAAATTAATATCACACATGGTTTTGTTTGGACAAAAATTGGCTTTACTTGTCATCAAGTACCTAAATCAAATACAAATCTGAGGAAATTCTGTAAAGATATGGTTAATCAAATGTTGCTTGTTGAGAGCTGGAAAAATAATTTGACACATACAATCTTAAGCTATTGGAGGGACAGCTCAATCCCTTTAAGAGATCAGGCTTTTCCCTCATTCCAAATGCTCCGCATCAAAAACATTACGACTCTAGCCCATCAACGCTACTCTTTCCTTTCCCAACAACCCTTTTTAACATTCCGAAAAGTCCAATATGGTTTTGAACGTGCAGAACAAAGCAAACTTCCACTATTTCCATAGAAAAATAATAACAAATCGTTGATTTAGAAAAATAGAAAAAATGAAAAACCTACCCATGCTTGGGTAAAGTTTCTATATGTCACACATAGCTAATAAAGCTTCAAACACACAAAGTCAAAAATATCAAACTGCGGTGTCCCCTCCTCCATATAAATAAGTGTTAAATTATGAACAACTTACACCCATGTCGATCTCAAATGTCCCCTGCTGCATATCAACATTGTTTTGCATTGGTTTAGATCTTCAAACAAATAACGTCACAAATATCAATCCTCACCAGCCAAATAAATTGCAGTGGTTTAGATTGTAGATAAAATATAGAAGGGAGAATGAAAAGTGAGAAAAGAAAGTTGGTATGATGAAGATTGAAGAGACTCAAAGGATTGCTATCCAAAAAATAAAACGATTCAGTAGCTAACATTGCTCAGTTCTACTTTTTTACCGTGAAGTCATGAAATAACTTCTATCAAAAGTCACCGCTAACATTTTGTCGTTTCTTTTAATTTCTTCTAAAGAAGTATAGTCCTCTGTAATAATCACACAGCACACAAAAAAGAAAAAAAAATTCAAAATTAAAAAGCTTGAGCAAAGATTAAAAACCCCACAATTTCAATCCTGCTTACACATAACAGAACAGAACAGAACACATAAGAAAAAGCCATATTTACAAAACCCAAAAACGTAAAAAAGAAAAAAAGAAGAAATAGCCAGAGTAATTGATAATTCGGTGAGACAAAGCACTAACCTTGGCAACCATGTGTTGGAATGACAAACAGAGCTCTGGCTTTCTGTTCTTTTTCCACATTTCTTGTTACCAAACAGGAAACAAAGGAAACGTAATTTTAAGCGAGTGAAAGAGAGTACTGTTTCAAAGCGAGAGAAAGAAAATAAAATAAAAAATTACCGGCCACATGGGATGAGAATTTTTTCCAGCGAGATTGCAAATATAAGTCTCATATCCAGAGCAACAATTCATGAGTATCAACGTAATAATCTCAGAATAAGAGCCATACAAAAAGGGATTAGATGTTGGAAGTTATGTTTAGTTAAATTTTGAATTTGAGTATAAGAATCATATCAAAAGTGATTAGGATCGTGGGAGTTATGTTTAATTTAAAATTTGAAATTAAATTTCTATTCTGATGAATATAAGCCTTATCGCAAGAAGTGTGTGTGATGAGGTTAGTATATATATAATTTTTATTTTGAAAATCTAATTTATAAGTAGATAAAGCAATTTAAAAATTAATAGGAGAGTGGTTTTATTTTTTAAGCAATGTTTTAGTGGGAGTTAGAGTTGTATTTTTACTAGATTGTCCTTTAGTTTTCTCTCTACTTAAACATAGGACTGTAGGGGTATTTTTTAACTAAAAAATGTGAAATCTAAACAGGAGAAGCCCTTAAATAATAGTATAGATATAAATAAAGAAGGGAAAATGTGGAGTCTCATTCATTACAATAATGCCATTGATTAGGTTTATCAAAATAATGCCATTAATCAGTGCGTTGAAAACTTAAAAAATACAAAATAAATTCCAGTTTGTTGAAGTGTTAGCCCAGGCCCAAGCCCAGGCCCAACCATAAATATCTGTGGATCAACGTTCAACTGCCTCTGCTCTCTGATTATCTACCTATAAAATAAATGTCACGAAAAGAATAATACTAAAAATATAAATTATTTTCAAAATTATTTTACAAAATTTTGTACAAATTACTGATGTGATGAGTAATTATTGGTAAATGAAAAAGTGATATTAATGGTGAGTCTAGATAAAAACCAATAAGAGATTAACCACATTAACATTTTGTAAAAATGTTGTAAAATAGTTTGTGGCTATATCATTACTCATAGAAAAATGTTAATGGATGCTCTTTTAGGAACTATTTTGAAAACATTTTATTGAAAAATAATAAAGCAATTATTTTTTTGACAGTTTTTTATATTTCCAATTAAAGTGGTATCAAAACTTTCCTAATTTGACAATTACCCTAAAGACATTCGTTAGTATGACTCATACAAAATATTAACAAATAACCTAAAGGAATTAATTTAGGAAGTATTTTTTAAAAAAAATAATGGGAAAAGAAAAAAAGAAAAAAAAAAACAATTTCTTGTTATGTTAGCAGGTGCGCATAAAAGAGTGTGAAAACTATTGTTCTTAAAAAAAAAAAAAAACCCTCTCCTACAAGTCGGCCTCCATAGGCTGACTCCCAAGCTCCGTCTTCTCCATCTATTGCCGCGGCTCTCCACCATGTCAAATATTGGAGATGGTGTGAATTATAGTCCAAGTTCTTTTATACAAGTCTGCATCAAAACTCTTCGTGTCTGTTGAAATGAGATTATTTTTATTGAATCATTTTCTTAAAATAAAATGGATGAAAATAAATTATACCTTAAAAATTGAGGTTATACAGTACTAAAAAGTATAAAATAAAGAAACTAAGCTAGCTGGGCTAAAAATTCAGAAAAAATAGATTAAAAAGACGAGGAGCCATTGGGCAAAACAAAGAGGCAACGGCCCTGGCTGCAACAAGTTGGCCAATTGCTATTAGCATTTAGCACAACTTATTTCACAATCTACTAATTAGGTGAGAAGTTAGGACATAAAGATTAGTGAATAATCAATTTTACATGGACTCATTACTCAAACAACTTTTATATTTCCTACTGACAACCTATTGTCATATATAGTTGTATGAATTTTGTATCTTTGAACTTATTCAATTAAGAGAGGTAAGACATATTTTGATGTCTTTAATCACCTAGGAGAAGTGCTAGTTGGTTTGGGAGAAGTCGTTAACGGCAGAGATGACTATTTGGGAGTTAATTATTATTAGGATTGAATCAAGGAAGTCAATACCGTATTGGAGACTGTACCGGTTTGGCCACCGGTACGATATATTTCGGATACCGGTCGATACCAGTGTACCGTTTCGGGTTTACCGCTATTTTATACACACACACACACACACACACCAAAATCTCTAGAACCATGTTTATAAACATATAATATATCACTTATATTATAATAAATATAAAAGTTTATCATAAAACATTATCTCAATTCAGAAAAAATTATTTATAGTTTTAGACTTTAGTATCAATTAAAAGAAAAAAAAAACACAATATAAAAAATAGAAAGCTTAATTGTTCATTGCATACTAAGAAAACAAATAATACTAATAAATTAATGTAAATAAGTTACCATTATGCCCTTACAAAAATTCAAAAATTCAAAAATTACAAAACTAAAATAAAATATAAAAAAAAAGCTTTTTTCTGTACCTGCCGGTACGCCCGGTACCGGCCAGTATTGCCCGAAATTGGCCAGTACCCGGCCGGTACGACCGATATTTTTTCCGATACAATATAGAAGTGTACCGGTACCGGTGCACTGGCCGGTACCGATACAGTATCGACCACCTTGTATTGAATAGAAAAGCAAAATGAGAGAAAATAAAAAACAAAACTTGAAAAGAAGCATGGTCTCAGCTAGATGATGTGGATATTTCTCTTTCTAACTTTTTATTTTTTATTTTTAAATTTATAGTCATAACAATAATGATAGGCCGTGGATTCTAGTTAACTCAACTAGTAAAGTTTATTGTCGTCGAATAAGAGACTTGCGTTCGAATCCAGCCTACATCAAAATCATTTGCGTCTGATCTGATAATAAAGAGGAATTATCAGAAACAGACATTATAGGTTTAAACTCTCTCTAAAAAAATACAATAACGAAAGACCATCATCTTTTGAGTTCTGCGAGTGAACTTCACCGTAGTGTAAAAAGGTGTTAAGCAACAAAAAAAGAAAAAAAAAAAAAAAAATCAGTGAGATCCATTCTAAATAAGCAACTTTGGGCTCATCAATTAATTATTGCAAGAATACTACTTTGGTGTACAACAAATCAACAATCACAGGAAAAATAACATGCATTTCTTTTTTCTTTCTTTAATGAAGAAGAATGTTATTCAAAAGCAAAGACAATACAATTAAACCAAGAATGCCAACATATATGAGAAACCATTACATATTTTAAAAATTCATGGCTTAAAAAATGTATAAGTTGTAATTCTTACACCAAGTTTAGTTTGAATTCATATATATATATATATATATATATATATATATATATATATATATATATATATATATATATTTGTGATTATTTTTATATGTAATCATGTATATGCACAAAGTTACACTATAATAACTATAACAACATCAACAACAATAATAATAAAAGCACTACATAAGCACACCAAACAAAGTCCTTGCAACAAGACTAAACACAACAAGCCTCCCATGTAATGATCTTGAAAATGCTTTCGTCAGAGTGGCAGCATTCCTCTTACTCCTATTGTTCCCATTCCAACTTGCTAAAAATAACTTTGAAACTCTTTTAGTTTGAAGCCCCCAATCAACCAAATCATCCCTGATTGGGCTTGGCTATCAAAGAGTATATAAGTAATCTTTATTGAGAGAGTCAGAAAGGCAAAGCAGGCTACTTAGGAAGCAACATGAAAGAAGAACGGCTACAGTAAGTCAGTAATCCCCAAAGGGTGTGGTACCACTGTATAGGTGCCTGCAATAAAAGCTACCAGTATTGCTCCAATAGACCAGTTTAAAAAGCGGTATGTCGTTCAATTTTTCTCCGAAAAGTGACTTCCTCACGGGTTGTTGAAGCAAAAAAGTGAACGAATACTGAGGTAGTGGAAAGACCAAAAGCTAAAGTATTAGAGGACGTTTGGTACATTTGTTTAAATAATAGTTTTAAATGTTTAAACATTGTCATATGTATTTTTACAACACTTAAATAAGGATATTAGAAATCTCTAACCAAACGGGCCTTAGCTACTAGAAATACACAAAAAGCAGTATTTTGCTTAATACTGCCAAGCCCTCACCCATGTTTCAGTTTTGGTTAAATCCACCAGGCACCGTGAAAGCTGCCGTGAAAGTCACAGCTGCTATGAGTGTGGCTACCAACATATTATCTTCTCTCACTTGCTTCAAAAAATCTGATTTGGACCTCTCCTCGCCATTGCCATTGCCATTGCCTTTGCCATCGCCTGCCAGTTTTAATTTCTTTCTAGGGTCCAAATTTTGAATGCCATGTAGGAGGCAAAAATTCGTCAAACGAATTACAAAATGCCACATCAAAAATTTAGTAACAAATTCCAAATTAATATGTCATTAAATTAAATTAAATAATGATATGTGTCATCCAAATTGACATCACATATTGAAAATTTTCATGTGTCATTTGGCCCACAAGATTAAGATAAATTTTATATTCAAAATTTATGAATAATTATCTTTATTAAAATAAAAATAAATTTCCTATTTAAAATTGATGGATAATTATCTTTATTTAAATAAATAAATAAAATAGAGGTAATTATTTATCTTTGTTGATTATTATCTTTATCAAAACAGATAAATAGAGATAATTATCTCTAATCAAAATTTGGGTCAATTAGAGTCTACTACATCCTTTCAAGCATATCAATTCAAAGTGGAGTTTATCCTCTGAAACCACTATAAATAGAGGACATCTCCTCTCATTTTCACCACCAAGTTTTCAAGAAGCCCAAGCCTTTGGAAAGTTCTGTCTCAAGAATCTTTTAAGAACTTGAAAAACATTCGAAGGACTTGAAGAACAACAAATCTTTAGCCCTAAGCTTGTCAGATATTTGTTGTTCTTCAAGTTCTTCAACAAATTTCTAACAAGCTTAGCAAGTTCTTCAACAAATTTCTAACAAGCTCAAGGCTTAGATTTGTTGTGAAGACCATTCGATCCATCTTCTAACCAAAGTAAAGAAAAATTTTCTTTCGAGTCAAGACCACAAAGAATATAGAATCAAAAGAGCACTTTTTGTAAAAAAATTGAAACAGAGATTGTCCTTACTTCTTGATTAATACAAAAATATATTTATGACACCTTTTTCAATTTGTTTGATTTTCAAACTTTGTGAAAATTTTGTGTTTATAGCCCATCTTTGAGAGTGCTCCATGCAGGCTTAGTCGAGCACCCATCTCCTACAATTTTTTCCGATAAAGTCTATTATTCATATAAGGAATTTGAGGTTCAAACCTCACTTAGGCTAAAAATTGAATGTGTCTTGATTAAATGATAAAAAATAATTATCAAAGAGTGAAACACAAAAAGAATAAGATAAGAAAAGAAAAACTTAAGCACAATATTTTAGGTTCTAAGTTTAAGCTTAACCATGCAATTGTATTCATCAACACAGTCGCGAGGTTAAAATTAATTGTGATTAAAGAAAAATAAAGTTGCTTGAGCTGCATTAATTAATACAGTCACATGGTTAGTTTTAATGGGGAACCTAATGCATAATATTTAAAGAAATGTATGTAAGTTTTACCTTAATAAAATTGGTTTCAATCATTGGTTGGTGAGTAGGGGCGAAGTTGAGAATTTTTATTTGGGAGCCATACTTATGATATTAATACAACATGAAAAGAAATTCAAAACACACACACACACATTTGCATGTGTATGAAAAGGATAAAGATTTTAATTCTATAATATTAAATTAATTACTCTAATAATTGTCTTATATATAAAATAAAATTTTAAAAGAATTTATCATCTTTATAAAGTTAAATAAGTACAAATAAGTTCAAACAACCCACCAGTTGCCATTTCTAATAATATCATCTGGAAGATTTTCCATAAATTGCAATGTTTCAATCTGTCAAGGGAACAAGCCAACTCATATTCTAGCTTAGTATGCCGAAGGAATTTTTAATTTTGTATATTGGTTAGTGGAAAGAGTAAACATTCGGTCACGCTGTGGCGTAAAACCATTGTTTTACGCCAGCCAGTAAGAGGCTGCCACGTCATCTTTTTTTTTGTGGGTCCTTCATTCAATTCACTCCCTCACTCTCTCTGAACTCTCTCTCTGTTTCTCAGTCTCACAGCTCAGACAGAAGCTTGCCCGAACCTCCACCACACCACACACCGAGTTCACCGGAGCTGTGTGTGGCGAAATTAAAAGTGGCTTTTCTTTTTATCTTGGATGGACATAAACGCCAAAATTTATAGCCAAAGGGGAAAATTGAAAAGCAAATCATATCCTAGTTTAATCTCACAAACCAAAGACAACCCATACAGCCACCATCATCCAACCACCCAACCACCATCATCAAGCCACACAACAACCCAGCCACCATCCCATTCAACCAAGCTACCATCAATGAAATTCATATACCCATTCAAAAATCCAAAGATCCAATCACCATCATCAAGCCACACAACAAAAATCAAAAGATCCAAAACAAAAACAAACAAAACTCATTCTCTCTGTAACCCCAAAAAACCCACAACCATGTCTCCCACTCACTCTCTCCCCCTCCTTCTCCTCATTTCCCTTCTTCTCATCTCAACCTCAACCAGCTCCTCCGACTAGGACCGAGTCTCGGAGCTCCAATCCCGATCCAAATCGGGCATTATCCACCTCGACAACCACTCCGTCTCTTGCTACCTCACCTCCACGAAAACCCCAAGACCCTAGTACCTCTTCATCTTCTTCGACACCACCTATCTCCAAATCGGACCAGGGCGATATCTCCGACTCGCTGAGTCGATGGCCGATTTCGTCCAGGCCAAGACCAAGCTTCGCCGTCGGTCCGATTCACTGGCCTCCGTTCCTCTCCACCAGGCAACTGGGCTTCATCGTGGTCGCGACCCTGATTTGGATCCCCTTCGCGATCAAGAAGATCGTCAAAGGCGAGACCTTGCTTCACAATCCGAAGCTCATGCTCGCCGGCTTGGTTTTCGTTTACTTCTTCAGCTCCACGACAAGTCGGATTGAGAAGCTTGAGTCAGAGACTGAGATACAGAGAGAGAGAGAGTTCAGAGAGAGTGAGGGAGTGAATTGAATGAGAGAGAAAAATAAATAAAATAAATGACGTGGCAGTCTTTAATTGGCTGGCGTAAAACAATGGTTTTATGCCACAGCCTGACCGAATGTTTACTCTAGTGGAAAACTCTTCTATGATTGAGCTATATATGACTCATGATATATTGAATTTTTCTTCTTCCGAATAAAGTTAGGAACTTCCCATTTAAAAAATATATATAGAAACAAGTTGCCTTAGTTTATTATAAATATGAACCAAAAATTTTATTTTATTGTAATTAAAAAAAAAAAACTTTGTTGTTTTTACAATTATCATTTGTAACATTAAATATATCATATTTAATTATTTCTTTAAGCATTATACTGAATTCAACAATTTGAGTCTCAATCAAGCATTTATAAAATTAAAAAAAAAAAACTAAAAGCTAAAAACTAAAAAATCTTCTTTCCAAATAAAAAATAATTATTCAATTTTATCTAATATTCACCAATAAATATAACTTCTTTATTTATAAGTCAAAGCAAACATAAGAAAATTCTAATGGACCTAATCGAATTCTAAAGGCACGAATGGTTTAAAGTTAAAAGGATTAAGAGGAAATTGTTTTTATTAAAAATTCTCTACTTAGACTCAATAAGCAAGGTAAGATATGAAACTACTCAAAAATAGAAACACCATTTTAGCATTATTCCTTCTTCCTTTTATTATTATTATTATTATTATTATTATTATTATTATTATTATTATTATTATTTCTGATTAGAAATGGGAAAGTTTGTATTTGTTAAAAATTCTACTTCTTTTTTATTATTTTTGTCAGAGGGTTATTTGGATAACTATTTATTATTTAGAACCACTTAATTTTTTTTTTTTTTGGGGGTGAGGTAACTTTTGTTTTTGGATAGTTTAAAATATTTCGGAAAATAAATAATTATAAAATTGTGGCTCCGCCCTTACTGGTGACAAATGATGTTAATAAACCATAACCACCTCGGCAAGTTATATAACAATTATGCAACTTTTTGTATCTCTAGCATTACTTATTGATGATGCGAAAAAAATTAGTAGAATGGATGCTTCGAATTTTAAAGGTGTGGTGACTATCTTGAAGGCCTAAAAAAGAAAAAACAATGATCAAAGGTGACCAGGGTTATCGGTCAAAAACCCTCCGATGCCAAAGTTAGTTTTCTTTCTTAAATTTTGGAATTCTAACATTTCAGGAAATGTAAAACGTACCTTTGTCTGGTCTGAATGAGCATTTATATAGTGCGCCCTAGAAACGGTTATTAGACTTGTAACCTCCCCTATATTTGATGAGGTTTGAGGGTTCAATGATAACTTCCACAACCGTTTAGGAGTTACATTTTTTTCATATAACTGTCACTAGAAGTTATGCATGTGATAAAGAGTTGTAGTACTGAACTTGGATTTTACTCACGTCCTGGAACATTATCATGTAGGCAAGTTCATGCTTGGGAATTTTCCTAAGTGTCAGGGGCTCTTCTAGGAGCCTCCCTGACGAGCGTACCTTGTTCCCACGGAAGGTCGTCCTTCTATAGACAACCTTCTCACGGACGATTGTCATTACATGGACGACCTTCTCACGGACGATTATCCCTACATGGACAACCTTCTCACAGACAGTTATCATTATATGGACGAGCTTCTTACGTGGGATGCATCTTTTGTTTAGGACGACTCCTTTGGACAAGATGGAGTTGGCCAAATTCATAATTCACCATCAGTTGGCCCTTTATCCAAACGGTCGTCCAAAGCATTAGAGGTTGTCCAGAGCATTGAAGGATCTACTGCTATTCTCTGGACGTGTGTCCTCATGGTGATCATACATTACTCCAGGTGTCACAATCTTAATGATTGAGTTCTATGGTCTCAGATTGTGCCACGTGTCATAATTTCACTGGCGATTTGTCACGTCGATTTAGGTTTTCGAGGGAAATGCCACGTGGCGCTTCCTAGTTGGTCACGTAATTCGAGATACCATTTTTCAACACCTATAAATAGTAGAATTCCTCTCGTACCCTTTGCATTTCTCGAATTTTCTTCTTTGACATCCCTCATCTTAGCGCCTCGTTTAGAAGTCTTCTGCATCTATAGTCTCCATTCGTCTAGATCCAGGTATTTTCTCCATCCTCGTCCTCAAGTTTTAAGTTTTCTTAAAGAATGTATGAGGTTATCCTTTCTTCATCTAGCAATAACGTTGATAAGGCCATAAATGAGGATTATGATTCTAGCAGTTTTAGTGATTCTAGCGATAGTAGTAGCAGTAGTTGTAATAGCAGCAAGGGGGAAAACACTACTAACGAGTATACGTCTGGTGTCCCTAGGGTCCCTTAGAGGTACTTCAGGAAGGACTTAGGAGGAGGGCTGAGTCTAGGTCTAGGGCTGGTATAAGTGCTCCCCCGTCTACTGTTCAAGACGAGGCTAAGATAGTTTACAGTTGCGCCATTGGGATCGCCTTTAAGACAAATGAGAAAAACTAGGCGTCCTTAAGACTTGGTACCAAATTCCTGAAGACTTGAATCTCAGGTTACTTATGTGTGGGGAGTGGTGTTATTAACCCCATTCTGGCGTTGGCATTTATAAGGCTTACCTCTTGGGGGGTTTGAGGTTGCCCCTTAATGCCTTCGCTAGGGAGTTGCTTGCTAGGTTGGGTTTAGGTATATGTCAACTCAACCCCAACGCATGGAGGCTAATTGTCACTATGCAAGTTTTGTGGAGGGAGGTGTTTGAGGGGGATCGTCTTCTTACTGTGGACGAGTTCCTCTTTTGCTATAAGCCCTTTGAGATTAACCAATCCCTTGGCTTCTATCAGTTCACAGCCAGAGGAAGAGATTATAGGCTAATAAAGTCCTTAGTCACCTCAGATAGAAAATGGAAGACGAAGTTCTTCTTCGTCTTTGGTTTTTGGGCTAGACACCCTATAGAGGTTGACAAGGATCCATTTCCTCCCTACATAGGAGAGTTAGGGAACCTTTGTTCTGAATGTACGTTTGTGGTTATCATTTTATTATTTGTTATTTATTCTTGATTGTAGTCGTCTAATTTTTTTTTTTTAGGTGTTAGACGGCCTCATTTGAGCAGGTTCTATCTTGAACGAGTCCAGAAGGTGCGTCTATAGATTGATAGGACTTTCCATTCTTTGGTAAGTCTTCAACGTCTTGCCACTTGAGTGTTAGGTCTAGAGCCATCTGCTGAAGCTGTTGCCCACGAGCTTATTGTTCTTAGACGTAAGTTCTCCTTTTCTCTCCTTTTTTCATTTTCGTGACTAATGTCTTTCTTCTCAGGAATGGTGACGATGAAGGAGAATAAGGGAAAAGAAGTGGTAGACAAGGCAGCTGGGCAAGGGGTGCAATTCCAGCCTCATCTATCCGCTGGTGATAAAAGAAAAATCTTGTCACAAGGAGTTGACTTGAGGACCCTTCCAAGCAAGCATAAAGAGAAAAACGCTAAGCATAAGCATAGGTTGTCCAAGCCTCAGAACACCCACCCTAATCCTTTCCTCCTCCCCTAGGGTCACCCTGTCCAGATTCTGGATGTTGATTCAGAGCCCAAGGATCCCCCGTTTGTGCAAATCCCATCCAAGGTCGATGCGCCTACCTCGTCTCAACCTTCTCAACAGGTGTCTCAAAACCTTCTTGAAAATGAGGGCTTGGCTTGGGAAAGGTTCGAGAAGGTTGTGACGGACGAGGACGTGATGGCATGTTATGACATGTCTTTGAAGGACTTCAAGCACTCTGGTGTTCATGACCTTTTTAAGGTATGTACTCTTTATATATGTATACCTCATCCTGCTGTCAATAGTACACATGTATATATTGTAATAAAATTTTAATTTGTACAGGTAATGTCTATGTTCATCCTTGTGTCTAGGTAAGCAACTGAGCTAGACAAGATGAGGATTCTACTAGAGAAGAAGGTCCAAAAGATGAAGGACGAGTCTAAAAGGTGGGCTGAGGTGGATGCCAAGGCCAAGGACGAGGCAAAAGGGCTGCAAAACCACATCGAGGAGTTGAAGACTAATGTCAAATAGAAGGATACTCATCTTGATCTCCTCCAGAAGAAGAACGATGAGTTAAGTGCCCTTCTTGAAAAAGCTAAGGGAGACGCAATTGCAGAGTTTAAGGCGTCTAAACAATTCACCGATTTAATGGATACCAACTATGCAACTAGGTTTGAAGATTTCATGATGGACGCCATGGAGAAATTCCTTGAGATTGACTTTAGTTTTATCAAACTCAACCTTCATGGGCTGCTACAAGCTCTCTCTTCCAGACGAGTTCAGAAAACATCAATGTAGAGGACAATGCCACTACATAGCTACCTCAGGACGACCCCAATGCTGACGCCCCTCCTGCCTGAAGACGAGACTTTAATATTTTTCTTATTCAAGTTTTTTTCCTTTTTATTTTTGTTTGGTCCATTGTTTTAGGACCATTTTTAAGATTTATTTGAGTAAATTTCACTCGTCCAGAGTGCTTTGGACGAGTTTATAACAATTGTCTTTTAAGGCTTACTTTGTAAGGGTTTTTGGACGGTGGTTGTCTACCCTTTTTAAACTTTGATGAATGTTTATTTTTACCCATCGTTGAATGTTATTGTATGGACAAGTCTATCCTCTGTTTTCTTTATTAATGTTATTGGCTTCTAAGTAGTCTGCCCACTCTAAGTGTTGAAGGGTCGTCCACACGTGTTTCTTGTGGACGACCCACTTATGCATGGGCGTCTTGTTTGTCATTTAAATTTTCTTAAGTGTAACTCATCCTAGAAGTGGCAATGATGATTTTTCCAGTCCTTTTCCTCGTCCATAGGTTGGGCAATTGGCATTCATCTTTTGTCAAGACGTTTCTAATATTTGACTCGTCTAGAACACAGGAGCGTCTTGGCTAGATGCTCGTCCATGGACTCTAATGCTCACTGTATGATTTTTCTCATCCACTACTTGGGCGTTAGGCTTACAGTTTCTTTTCATTCTTTTCTTTGGATGAGTATAAGTTACTCCGTCTATTTTTTAGACGAGTATGCCTTACCTTATTTTTATTTGTTTTATCCTCATTTCGAGGAAAACTTATGAACGTTACATCCCTGCATCCAGAGATTTTCATTCGTCTTAGGCTTTAGCCTTCTTGTGGGTTCTATTATAGAAATTAGATTAATGCATTAAATACACTAAAAATCCAAACCATATTATTATATAAACATCATCCACAAATATGGCACATGCTTAGAAGCTAGTGCCTTAGAAAATTAAAATACTTATGTACACAACCTCGTCTTTTACGAATTTGTCTGTAGACGGTGTAAAGTTTAGGAACTAGTGCACTTTTTATTTTTTTAAACACATAATAGTAGTAAAAACACCAACAATAAACATAAGTAAACACGTAGACCATAGCTGTAACTTCGTCCATAATTGTAACCTCGTCCTTGGTCAATTTCGTCCAAGCTCATTACTGATAGTCCTCAGGTGCTCCACATTCCAAGGATGTTCCAACTTCCGACTGTCTAAAGCTTCCAAGTAGTACGACCCTTGCCTTTTGCAGTTAATTACCCTATAGAGTCCTTTTCAATTGGGTCCTAATTTTCCATGAGTTGGGTTCCTGGTTGCCAAGAACACCCTTTTAAAAACGAGGTCCCCAACGTTGAAATGCTTGGGTTTTACCATGGCATCATACTGCTTGGCCATAAGATTCTTGTATCTTGTTGTCCTTTGCTCTACATTCATCCTTACCACATCAATGAGATCGAGGTCAAGACAAAGTTGTTACTCATTTTCTTTCTCCTGATACTTCATTACTCGATGATAAGCCACATGAACTTTCGCAGGTATGACTGCTTCACTTCCTTAGGCTAGCTTGAAGGGGGTTTCTCCTGTCAGTGTCCTCACAGTCGTCCTGTAGGCCCAAAGAACATCTGGCAATTCATCTGGCCATACCCCTTTTGCCCCTTCGAGCTAAGTCTTGATGATTTTCAGCAGGGATCGATTCGCTACTTCTGCTTGTCCGTTCGCCTGTGGGTGAGAGGGTGAGGAATAGTGATTCTTAATTCCAAACTATTCACAAAAGTCCTTGAAAGGTGCGTTGTCAAACTGTCGTCCATTATCAGATATCAGTACTCTAGGTACTTCGAACCTACATAGAATGTTCTTCCAAAAAAAATTCTTAACATTTTGCTGAGCAATTTTTCTAAAAGGTTTGGCCTCCACCCACTTGGTAAAGTAATCAATCCCTACCACCAAAAATTTCATCTGTCTAGTTCCTAGGAGGAAATGACCTAGGATATCCAGTCCCCATTATGCAAAGGGCCATTGGGCCATCATTGGGGTCTGATACTCCGATGGTTGTCTAGGAACGTTGCTAAAGCACTGACACTAGTCACACACCTTGATATAAACTTTAGAATCTGCTCGAATAGTAGGCTAGTAGTAGCCTACACGGACGACCTTATGGACTAGCGATCTTACTCCCGAGTGATTCCCACATGCTCCTTCGTGAACCTCCCTCAATACATAGTTTGACTCAACTGGAGCTAGGCACCTTAGGTAGGGTTGAGAAAAATCCTCCCTTGTATAGCACTTCATTTATAAGGGCGTACTTCGCAGCCTTGGCCCTTAACTTCCTAGCCTCGTCCTTGTCTTCTAAAAGCCTTCCATCCTTAAGATAGATTATTATTGGACTCATCCAATTTTTTCCTCCTCCTATTTGCTGTATATCTGGGAGGTCTATGCTCGGCATGTATTGGATTTTGTCACACTCGTCCATAACTCCTCCTGCCGAAGCTGTTCTCGCCAAGGCATCTGCTTCCGTATTTTCCTCACTCGGGGGTTGAAAAAAACTCACTTCTTTAAACTTCTGGATGAGCCGCTTCACCTTGTTGAGATATTTCTTCATTCGATCTTTCTTAGCTTCACATATTCCATTCACTTGATTAATGACTAGTTGAGAGTCTCCTTTGACTATTATTGATTCTAACCTTAGGGACTTAGCCAATTCTAGCCCTTTGAGTAGAGTTTCATACTCAGCTTCATTGTTGGTGGTTTGGTATTGTAAATGAGCTACATACTCCAACTTGTCACCCTCTAGGGACTTTAGTATGACTCTAATCCCTTCTGCGTATAGAGTGGACGATCCAGTCTACATTAATAATCCACCTTTGAGACCCTTCATCTAGCTCGTCCTGACCGAAAGTGAATTCCGCGATGAAGTCTGCTAATGCTTGTGCTTTTATCGCGCTTCTTGGTTGATACCTGACATCAAACTCATTAAGCTCTCTAGCCCATTAGATCAATCTTCCTGCGGCTTCTAACTTATTCATTGCCTTCTTTACGGGATGATCTGTTAGTACGTTGATAACATGAGCTTGAAAATAATGCCTCAACTTCCTAGAAGCCGTGATCAAAGCAAAGGTTAGCTTCTCCATCATCGGATATCGTCCTTTCACTCCTCTCAGTGCTTAGCTCGTATAGTAAACTGGTTTTTGAATTTGCCCTTCTTCTTTGACCAACGCCGAGCTTACTGCATGTAGGGACACCACGAAATACAAATATAATTCCTTACCAGGTACAGACGGGCTCAACAACGGTGCCGTCATGAGGTAAGCTTTCAAGTCTTGGAAGGCCTTCTAACACTCGTCCAACCACTCAAACAATGGTAAACATTTGTTAGTAGATTTCGACACAAATTTGTTAAGGGCGGCAACTCATGCGGTAAGAGACTAGACTTCTTTGATATTCTTCGGTGGTTCCATATTTAGTATCGCTTGGATTTTGTCAGGACTAGCCTCAATCCCTCTATGTGAAATCATGAACCCCAAAAACTTCTCTGACGAAACTTCAAAAGCACACTTGCTTGGATTCAATTTCATGTTATACCGTCGAAGTGTGTCAAAGATTTCTTGAAGGTCGTCCAAATGCTTCCCCTTATCCAAACTCTTGACCAGCATATCATCTACGAAAACCTCCACATTCTGTCCGATTTGAGGACGAAACATGTGGTTAATTAGTTTTTGGTAAGTCGCATCTGCGCTCTTTAAACCAAAAGGCATTACCTTATAACAAAATAATCCCTTGCTAGTAATGAAGGAGGTCTTCTCTTGATCTACCTTGTCCATCCTTGTTTGGTTGTAGCCTGAAAAGGTGTCCATGAAACTCAGCAATTTATGACCCATTGTCGAATCCACTAGCTGGTCGATGCGTGGTAATGGATAACTGTCCTTGGGGCAAACCTTGTTTAGATCATTAAAGTCCACACACATCCTTTACTTGCCATTAGCCTTTCTTGACCATAACCACGTTTGCTAACCACTCCGGATAATAAACTTTCCGAATAAACTCCGCGGTAATCAACTTCTAGACCTCTTCTTTGATGGCATTGTCTTACTCAGGAGCAAAAATCATCTTCTTCTAACGCACAGGATTGGAGTAAGGATACACGTTCAGATTATGGGTAATGATACTTGGGTCAATACTCGGCATGTCCTTATGACTCCATGCGAAGACATCAAGACCTTTCTTCAAAAACTAGATCAGAGTATGCTTTGTCTCCCTTTCCATACTCGCCCCAATTCTAGTAAACTTCTCGGGGCTGTTCTCGTCCAATAGAACATCCTCCAACATCTTAGTAGGCTCCGCAAGTAATCCTTCTTTCATCTATACGCATTGTCTGCACATGCTCGTTCATTGCCAACATGGCTAAGTAGCACTCTCTGGTGGCTAACTGATTTCCTTGTACTTAACCCATTCCATGCTCGATCTGGAATTTGACGGACAAATGGTAGGTAAAGGTTACCGCCTTCCAACTGTTCAAAGTCAGCCTTCCAATGATAGCATTATATGACGATGAATAATCAACAACAAGAAAGTTTACCTCTTTGGTTATTTGTTGCAGGTACACTCCAGCTACTACAGGTCATGCAATGGTGCCCACAGGCTGCATTTTCATTCCTCCAAATCCTACCAATGGCGAATTCATTGGTCGAAGTTGATCTCATCTTAGCCTCATTTGTTGGAAGGTGGGGTAATACAGTATGTCCACCGAGCTACCATTGTCTACCAACACCCTCTTGGGCATATAATCAGCGATGAGTAAGGTAATGATGATCGCGTTGTCGTGTGGGTAGTGAACTCTTTCAGCATCCTCGTCCTTGAACGTAATGGCTTGCTCGTCAGCTTCCTTTGTCCTGGGAGATTATCCAGACAGCTGGACATTTTGCACCACCTTCAGGAATGTCTTCCTTGATTTGGATGACTGAGCTATAGAGGTTCCCCTTATAATAACTCTTATATATCCAAGTGGTGGTCATGATGACTCCTCCACCTTGGCCTTCAGCTTCTCGTACTTATGGTCTCGTCCAAGGAAATTTCTCAACTTTCCTTGTCTGATAAGATTCTCTATCTATTGCTTTAAATCAAAACACTCGTTTGTGTTGTGCCCATGGTTTCTATGAAAGCGACAATACTTGTTCCTATTACGCTTATTAGGATCTCCTTTCATTTTCTCTTTAGCACTTCAAGGATGGATCGTCCCTTGATTTCATA
The DNA here is from genome assembly GCA_020976635.1 of Castanea crenata. Classification (NCBI taxonomy): domain Eukaryota; kingdom Viridiplantae; phylum Streptophyta; class Magnoliopsida; order Fagales; family Fagaceae; genus Castanea; species Castanea crenata. The sequence goes on from JAGHPS010000533.1 coordinate 53,280, forward strand.
AGCACTTACTCTAGTGACAGTATTCGAGGGAGTGTATTACTGATTTCTCGCTAAAGAGCTCGCCTTCTTACCATCTCTATCTTTTTTCTCTTCTGCTCGAGCCTTCTTTAGATGAGGACCCTGATCTGGATGACGCAAGTGGCCCGCTTCCGAATGCTCTGCTCTCTTCCTCTTCTTGGTTATGATCACGTCCTCAGCATTCATGAAATTTTGGGCTGAATGGACGAGTTCAGCCATAGTTTGTGGTTCTTGTTCGTAGAGCTTATGAATGAACAAGTCAAAGTTGACCCCATTATGGAAGACGACCAATAACAACTTGTTGCCCATTTCATCCATAGTCAAGGCTTCTCTATTGAACCGGGTAATAAAAGACCACAAACTCTCATTTTTCCCTTGCTCTATAGTTAACAAACTAGAAAAGGAATGCTTGTGGCGTTGTCCTCCAAAAAAATTATTGACGAATAACTTGCTCAACTCCTCGAATGAGCACACAGAGTTTGGAGGTATTTTGCTGAACCACACCTGCGCTGGTCCCTTAAGGGTGATAAGGAATGCTCTGCATATAATCTCAGTCTGGAACCCCTTAAAGGTGCATGGTAGTCTTAAAGGTAGCTATGTGATCACACGGGTCACGAGTTCTATCATATGAATCCAAGGAAGGCATTTTGAACTTCGGGGGTAGGGGATGACTATTGATGGAAGCCGAAAAAGGGGAATCCGTTCAGTGGACTAAGTCATCCACGAGGTTCGCCCGTCTTATATTCTCCTTCATTTCATCCATAGCTTTCTTTATTTGGTTCATCTCCTTCTCCAAGTGTGACACTCTTCTTGAAGCAATACCCCTTGACTGATTCTCGGATTCAACGTTTTCTCCTCTGCCTTTTTGACTTTGGGCTTGCCCTTCCGCATGTCTTTCATGGTGCTACCTCCTTAAATTGATCTCCCTATTCAACTCTTGGTTCTAACTGGTTAGTTCTGCCATAGCGGCAGCCATGGATTGTATATGTTCAATAGAAGGCGGTTGCATAACAAATGCTGACTGACGATCATGGTGGGGATTACTAAAAGCATCCTTACTCTCCTGGTGACCAGGGCTGGTAGCCCTTAATCTTGTCCGAACCATACAATCTTTTGTTTGGGAAAGACAAATCACTGAAAACAAATAATCGAACGAAAAGAACACTGATTTCCCACAGATGACGCCAATTAATGATGCGAAAAAAATCAGTAGACGGGATGCTTCGAATTTCAAAGGTGTAGTGACTGTCTTAAAGAACTGAAAAAAAAAAGAAAAAAAAAAAAAGAATAATGATCAAAGGTGACGGGGGTTGCTGGCCAAGAACTCTCCGATGCCAAAGTTAGTTTTATTTTTTAAATTTTGGAGTTCCAACTTTTCAGGAAATGTAAAACGTACCTTTGTCTAGTCTGAATGGGCGTTTATATAGTGCGCCCTAGAAATGGTTATTAGACTTGTAACCTCCCCTATATTTGAGGAGGTTTGAGGGTTCAAGGATAACTTCCACAATTGTTTAGGAGTTACATTTTTTTTTCATATAACTGTCACTGGAAGTTATGCGTGTGATAAGGAGTTTCTAGTATTGAACTTGGATTTTACTCACGTCTTGGAACATTAGCATGTAGGCAAGTTCATGCTTGGGAATTTTCCTAAGTGTCAGAGGCTCGTCCAGGAGCATCCCCGACGAGTGTACCTTGTTCCACGGAAGGTCGTCCTTCTATAGACGACCTTCTCACGGACGGTTATCCTTACATGGACGATCTTCTTACATGGGATGCATCTTTTGTTCTGGACGCTTCTTTGGACGAGATGGAGTTGGTCAAATTTATAATTCACCATCACTTATTATATGTTCTCATTAAATATAATTACACAAAATAATTCCCATACACAAAGTACTTGCAAGGATTTAGGAGGAAAAGGGTTTGAATTTATTGGAACTATTGACCTCATCACACGGGAATAAGTTTCAAGTAAATCTATATTACTTTCTAAAAAAGGTAAATTTATATTATATAATTATTTTGATGTTTTAGATTATTTAATGGTTGAATTAATGATCTAATCCTTCCCTTCCAAAAAAAAAAATCTAGTCCTTCAACTATTATATAAAATTCAATTTGATCCAAAAACTATTAATTGTATTAATTAGTATTCTAACTTTGAAAATCAAGTCAATTTATCATTAATTCTTTTTTTTTTTCTTTTTAAAGTCAATGTTATCATCTTTTGAGTCTCTATCTATTTATGAATGTAATTAATAATTGAAAAAAGTAGTGTCATGGTCACAACACTTTTACAATAAAACCTGGTTAGCAAAGTTTTTATTAGTTCTTATCTAGCCTGACAAACAACAGCTAAAGCTACAACAAGTTGCCACTCAACCAACAAGTTTGAAGTTCAGTCAAATAACGAAAAGCTAAACAATCATTCATAACTTTTCTAAAAGCATAACTTATTTCACAAGTTACTTAAATGGTAAATTATGATTGATGAATAATTATTTTCATATGAACTCACAACTAACACAACTTTTATTTTCAATCACTAAGAGAGGTAGTGATGATAAAGATGAGGATGTAGGAGTTACTTAGTAGTCTAGGATATAGAAAAAGCTAAACATAAAAAATAAAAAATAAAAAACCATGGTTTCAACTAGATCAAGTTGATATGTCTATGGTAACAATAATAGTATAGAATCATATATTTTTTAGAAGTAGACATATTCTACTTTTTGATGCTTCCATATTCCGCATTAATTGCTTACTCTTCTCATTATTATTAATGTGAGACCTTACTCATATATATATTCTCAACAACCTCCCTCACCCAAGTGAGAAAAAGTGTGAAGGAAAAAATAATTCAAATTCAATATGACCCATTAAATAATTAACTTTTGGGCCCATCATTCCCTCAAAAAAAAAAAAAAAAAAACTTTGGCTCATCAACTAATGCAAGTATGCTACTTTGGTATGCACCAAATTGTCATCCTTTTTTTTTTCTTAATGAATAATAATTTTATTTCAAAAGTAACAGTTATACAATACACACAAAAAGAAAAGAAAAAAGCACACAAGCACAACAAACAATGGCTTTGAAACAAGTTGAAGTCTGATGTCGCGGAAGCCTGAAGAAAGCACACATGATCCTCTCTTGATGCAACAGAAATTATACTATTAGCTTCTAACAGTAAACCTTGAATCCACGAGGGGTTTCCCTAAATCCACAAGGAGAAGAAAACTAGAATCCTCAGAGAAATAATTTGACAAAAATCTGTGTTTATTGATAATAGTCTGAAAACTGAATTGACTTTGGAAGCTATAATGTGTTTAAATAGTAAAAACAAAACCTAAGGCAACTAGAAACCCTAAGATGGCCATGAAAGCATATAAAAACCTAATGTGACTAAATAACAGTAAAAACTCTTGTTAGCTTCTAAAAGTTTAGAATAATTGGCAAATCGTGAACACAAACTTGTCTAGATATAGGTCCTAGAGTCTATAAGTATTATTAGACAATGCTCAAGGTGATACGAGTCAAGATTCAAGAACAAACAAGATGCAGAAAGAAGAATTCAAAATCTGTCTGGTTCTATTGATCGAAAAATAGGCTCAACCGATCGAAACACGTATTTGTAGAATTTTAAGTCGGTCCAAATAACTGTTCAAGCCCATTAAGGATTAGGGTTTGAGATCTACTTCTTCTAGTATATAAAGGAAAGTTTAAGCACATTTTCAGAGTTTTTTAGAGAGATTAGAGTGTATCTTGTGCCTCCTTTGTATCTAGGGTTTTGTACCCAAAAGCTTTCTCATATCTTCTACCGGTCTTATTCCTTGAAGAATCTCAAGATCTAGTGTTGTAGAAGTTGCTACCTTCTCTAGTCATCAAAGGTGATGATGATCTAAACCTTCAAGGGTGGTCTTGGAGTCACAAATAGGAGAGTTTGTGTTTTTTATCACAAGTGTGGGTGCTTGTTTTGAAAAAGCTAATTAGAGAAGGAGTCCGTAGATTCGGAGCTTGCACGTGGTCGTGTCAGTAAGTTCTACATGTGGTAGCAATAGGATGTTATTGGTCTAAGTCTTATTGTAAACTTTGATTCTCTATAGTGAATTTGCTTTTTACCTTGAGGATAACTAGGTTAAATCCTCCCCAGGTTTTTTACCGGTTTGGTTTTCCTAATCATCATATCATTGTGTTATTTACTTTTCCACTGATTTGCATAATATGATTGTTTTGTTTTAACCTAGATTTGAATAATTAACCTAAGTATTCACTTGGTTAATTAATTAGGTTAAACAACTTGTGTTTAAGGGGTCTAAAAGCTTTACAGCTCCTAAAAAGAAGGAAATAGATAACCTAAACTTAAAATAACAAAAATCACGTAAAAATGCTAAAATTAAATATTTACAAACATTAGAGAAACCGTGTCCTACATCAGACCCCTCCACTTGAAACAAACTTATCCTTGAGTTGATGGTTGAAATCTGAAATCTCCCACTCCAAATAAACCAATACTTCGAATACTTTAATAACTTGATGCAGTTTTGAAACTTGAATTCTTCATAAAGTGTAGCATAAATTTATTCTCATCTACCTCCAATTTATTTGCAATATCAATCAACAAATGACTGATAATAAGATTAAAATTTTCTACTCCAAGAAAATTGACATATTGTGTAGTCATCTTCAACAAATCATTTGAAACTTGAGGATTGTGAGTTGTGGACTTATCCTCATATTTAACCTCAATTGGATCTTCCACAATATTCTCAATAATTTCCATCTCTTGATTTCTATCATTATCCATAATCAACTCAACCTTCTTTTCTTTGACATCTTCATCAAGTTTTTGGCAAGTGGTATCTTCAATCTTCAATTCAATAACTCGTTGCAAGTCCTGATCTTTTTTTTACCATTTCAAAATTTTCTTTAGAAATAGGCTGCTTTTTCTCAACCCTCAAACCCTTTACATGACACAAGGACTTGATCATGATAATTTTGGTTTTGTGGTTGACCTTCCATGTTTTGAATATATTGCTTGTCATATGAATATATAGATTTATAATCAACATTTTCATATTCTAGTATATCATAATAGCCATTAGGAAACCATAAATCAATTAATACCCTTTCATTCTTTGCCAAGAGCAGATTGGATGCTTACCCTGTCGCTTTCTATCGATTTGAATATCTTCCCACCATTTCTCTACTTCATTGTCTAATTTATTAGATGCAGGTTGAAATACTCTTTCAAATCAAGAAGCCAGTCAATAAAATCCAACTTACACATATCTCCATCAAAGAATGAATTTTTTTTTTTTGGTTGTTAGAACTGCGTTGTTTAATATATTGATGATTGTTGTTGTGAGATGATTTCTTAGTAGGAAGAGTAGCAATCATTTTCTTGATTTCACCTATAACATGTGGACTCTTTTCACAAAATTGTTGATTCTCATCACAAGCCTCCTTACGAAACTTGAGGAACTCAGCCCTAGTGAGGACTGGGTTGTTGACGTTGTCACCACCATCATTGTTGTGGAGGTTACCATCTCGTCAGTTAGACATCAGACCAGGGTATGTCAAGGCTCTGATACCAATTGACGTCGTGGAAGCCTAAAGAATGTACATGCGATGCTGTCTTAATGGAACAGAAACTAAACTATTAGCTTTTGGTAATAAAACTCGAATCCACGAGAGGTTTCTTTGAATCCATAAGGAGAAGAAAACTGGAATCCACCAGAGAAATAATTTGACAAAAAGTCTCTGTTTATTGATAATAGTCAGAAAATGAATTGCATTTGGAGGCTACAATGCATTTAAATTGTAAAAACAAAACCTAAGGAAACTAAAACCCTAAGACGGCTACAAAGCATATAAAACCTAATGTGACTAAATAACATTAAAAACTCCTGTTAGCTTCTAAAAGTTTAGAACAATTGGCAAATCGTGAAAACAAACTTGTCTAGATATAGATCCTGGAGTCTATAGGTATTATTAGACAATGCTTAAGGTGATACAAGTCAAGATTCAAGAACATACAAGATGCAGAAAGAAGAATTCAAAATTTGTCTGGTTCGATCGATCAAAAGATAAGGTCAACCAATCGAAACACATATCTGCATGATTTTAAGTCAGCCCAAATAGCTGTTCAAGCCCATTAAAGATTAGGGTTTCAGATTTACTTCTTCTAATTTATAAAGAAAACTCTAAGCACGTTTTTCAGAGTTTTTTAAAGAGATTAGAGTGCATCTTGTGCCTTCTTTGTATCTAGCGTTTTGTACCCAAACCTCTTTCATATCTAATTTGACTAAACAACATTAAAACACCTAAAAAGAAGGAAATAAATAACCTAAACCTAAAATAACAAAAATTACATATAAATACTAAAATTAAATATTTACAAAAATTAGAGAAACCGTGTCCTATGTCACCTCCCATATAATGATCTTGATAATGCTTTCATCAAACCGACCACATTCCTCTTATTCCACCAAATGTGCCCATACCGCAGAACATAGCTTTCAACCCGTTGTTGTCGTTGCCTTTGTACCCATCTCACTATCAGACCGGATTATGCTACAATTCTTCTTCAATTCTTCCTTGCTCTGTTTAATAATGGGACTATAAACCAGCAGTGACAAACTGCTTTTTAGTATATGCAGTAAATAAATAATATAGCTACCAAAGAAGCACCAACAAACATTATCGGCTATATTAATCCCCATAGAGTGTGGCACTACTGTGCAGGTGCCTAAAATGAAAGCTAGCAGCATTGCAAAAGTAGAATAGCTTGTTGAATCAGGGGCCTGTGCCACAAATTTTTTGCGATGAATGATGTCCAGAATAATTTTTGAAGCGGTGAAATGGGAGATTACTAAGGCAAGGGAAAGACCAAAAGTGGCACTATTCGCAATCAGAAAAATGCGAATAGCTTTTTTTTTTTTTTTTTTTTTTTTACTTAATACTGCTGAGCTCTCATCCCAACCACCTTGGCTTTTGTATCCACCAGGCACAGTGAAAGCTGTCGTGAAGGTAACTGTTGCGATGAGTGTGGCTAACACCAATGTGCTGTCACTCTTTTGCTTCATAATATCTGAATTGCAGTTGGACATTCCCTTGTCTGCCAATTCTGCTTTCTTTACAGGATCTGATCGATGATTCAGGCATGCTGTTGTCTGCTTTTTTTTTCTTTCTTTCTTTAAGAATTCCTTTAGACTTGGTCGAGCGTCTTCCGTCCATAATGCCCCCTTGACATAGGCGGAGCAAGCTAGGTAGTGTGATGGGGAAATTATACACAATGACCATAATTTTTTTTTTTTGGTGTTTATAATAATTTTATATACATACATAATTTGAAGTATAACACAGGAGAACCGAGATTTTGTAAAGATCACAAGCTGATAAATGGGCCAGATGGTGGATTTTTTTTTGGTATGAAAAATTCAAACAAATGCTTGCACACATATTATATATGGACGTTTGGTTCACCGTGATGTTATATTACATTGTAATCTTACATTATTATAATCTTGCATTAATGTAATTTCAATACAAGAATAAAACATTATATTGTTTAGGAATGTGATGAGATGAAGGCGATATGATATATTTTGTAATTTTAGATTATGGTAACTTTAGAAAAAAATAAAATAAACCAAAAACCTTAATATCACATCATCGTAATGTGTATCACATCAAGGGCACGTCACAGCAAACTAAATGCCCTCAAATATATCATAGTGTGACTACACATTCTAGATTTTGAGAAAGAGCAATATATATATGATATATTTTGTAATTTTAGATTATGGTAATCTTAGAAAAAAATAAAATAAACCAAAAACCTTAATATCACATCATCGTAATGTGTATCACATCAAGGGCATGTCACAGCGAACTAAATGCCCTCAAATATATCATAGTGTGACTACACATTCTAGATTTTGAGAAAGAGCAATATATATATATATATATATATATATGATATATTTTGTAATTTTAGATTATGGTAATCTTAGAAAAAAATAAAATAAACCAAAAACCTTAATGTCACATCATCATAATGTGTATCACATCAAGGGCACGTCACAGCAAACTAAATGCCCTCAAATATATCATAGTGTGACTACACATTCTAGATTTTGAGAAAGAACAATATATATATATATATATATATATATATATATATATATATATATATAATACGTGCACAGACACAAATTAATTTGCCATTGTTCTAAAACAAATTTTTCAACAAGAAAGCATTTGCAGGCTTAGGGATGGCAATTTAGATCAAACCCATGGATACTTGGCCCGGCACGGCCCGACCCTAATGGGCCGAATTTTACCCAGCCCGATAAAGAATAGGGTCGGGTATGGGTTTTCAAAAAAAAAAAAACTGAAACGGGTCCGAGTCAGGTCCTGGTTTTATAAAAAAACTCGGAACCCGGCCCGGATAAAACCCAATTAGGTGAGATTACTAAAACCCCCTCTTTTATATATATATCAGTGTAGCAATGAAACCCTAAGTCATTACTCACTAACCTAGCCGCCTCTCATTCCATTTTCACGCCTCACTGCCTCAGTCAGTGCTCCTCAGTCCTCACGCATCAGGAGTGTACAATCATAAAGTACCCATTAAGTTAAAGGAAAAACTATATAAGAGTGCTATACGAGCAACGCTTTATGGCATTAAATATTGAGCTATTAAGAAGTAGCATATTCATAAAAAAGAGTGTAGCTTGAATGAGAATATTAAGATGGATAAATGGAAATACACTGAAAGATACATATTCAAAATAAGGAAATTCTCCTAAAGATAGAGGTTGCCCCTATTGATGAAAAAATGAGGGAGAGTTGTTTAAGATGGTTCGACCATGTTCAAAGGAGAGAGACTAATGCACTAGAAAGTAGAAAGAAGGAATTAGCTTATTTTGTTGGTGTGGGTGTGTGTTTTAAACACTGTCTATTATTGTGAGTCCCACATTGATTTGGAGTGAGCTTCCTATTGTGTTTATAAGCTACTAGTCACCTTAGAGACATCTTAAGATAGTGAACTTAGTGTGGACTTAGTCTTTAACCATATCATACATGTGCACATGACTCCATCTCCTCTTGATTGTGAGAGGTCCTAAGGTTTCAATGGCCTATTTAATAAACTTCAATGTATTGAAAGAGAACCAGTCACACTAAGTTTTGCTATGAGATCGTTGTAAACTTCTTTTTATTTTTTGTTCTTGCTAGTTACTTGGGTTATTGTCTTTTGAATCAAAACTTGTAATTATTCACTGCTGTATTTCCAACATATCCAAGTCAAGGGAACAAATAAATGTAGAGGAGGACCAAAAATCACATTGCATGTAGAAGTAATAAAAATGGCATATCAATTAAGGGAGTAACATAGAGTATAACTTTAGATAAGTTAGAATAGAGGACAAGATACATATAACTAACTCTAACTAATCTGTTGAGAATCCATAGTTGACCCTTACATTTTGGAACTATGGTTTTCTTGTTGTCTGTTGTTGTATAAGAAGTGTTATTTTAAACTTATAATTTACTTAATTTATGATAAAAAATTACTGAAGACATGGTAGGGTGAAGAAATGGTTTAAGCTCAGTATCACTTGCTCTGATAATATGGTAGATTACCAATACTCCTAAAAGTTTAAACTTTTAGGAAATAATGAAATTAATCATTTAAGTATAATTTTAACATTCCCTCTCGTGTAGGCATAATCACTTAATCAATATTCAAAAATAAATTATTGATTAAACTAAAAGTTTAGCAGTAAAAAATACTAAATTTATATATATATATATATACACACACACACACAGTTTATATCGATTTATGAAAACACTATCAGTATTAAAATAAATTATAAAGATACAATAGTTTATGAAATTACATCTCTTTTTTTATAGGGAAAAGACAATGAAACTTTTTATTAAGAATAACAAGTTAAATCAGCCTAAAGAACAGAGTAAAACTGCGGATGAACAAACTCCATCCACATCTTCAAATGACAATTTTGCTTGGATTCGCATTAGGAAGATGCAAATTTGTAGCACATATTTTATCCATATATAATTTTAACCATTATCAATTTAAAAAAATTTAGAGAGAACTAAAACTATTAAAATTTTAAAAAATCTTTGAATTTGCTTAAATGAGATTGATTTAATTTTTTTTTTTTTTTTGGTTTGTGTTGGGGGGGGGGGCGAATTGAGAAAGAAAAAAAAAGAATAAAAAAACGCACCTCGATGACCATACTATCTAGGAATGGCAACGGGTCAGGTTCGGGCCAAATTTTTGCATACTCGGACCCGACCCACGAGCCAAGACCTGGAACCCGAACCCGGCCCGATTATTAATCGGGTTTTTTTCTTGGGGCCCAACTAAGATTTTAAATTAACAAATCACTTAAAAAGTTACAAAATAAATCCCACAGGTCTAAGAAATTACAAAATGTCTTATCCTCCAACTAACAAATGAAAAAGACTAAGAAATTCTTACAAAATGTCTTATCCTCCATAACCGGGTTTTTATCCGGGGCGGATTTCGGGTCGAGTTTCGGATTTTTTATAAAACCCGGACCCGACCCTATTCTTTATCAGGCTGGGTAAAATCCAGCCCATTAGAGTTGGGCTGGGTCGGGTATCCGCGGGTCAGATCTAAATTGCCATCCCTAATACTATCTCTAATAAAAGAAAGAAAGTGGGAGATGGGCGAGGGTCATTGGGCTCGTAATTTGGAAATCCAAATTCAATATGGCCCATTAATCTGAATAAGAAGCTTTGGGCTCGTTAATTATTGCGAGAATGCAACCTTTTTTTCTTTTTCTTTTTTGTTGATACAAGCAAGAATGCTACTTTGGTATACACCAATCACAAGAAAAATAACATGCATTTTCTTATTTATTTAGTGAATAAGAAGTTTATTCAAAAGCAAAGATAATACAATCAAAGTTTGAACAACACACCAAAAATAAAAAATAAAAAAGTAGTACACAAGCACACCAAACAAAGTCTTTGGTACAAGCCTAAACACAAGAAGCCATATAATGGTCATGATAATGCAAACTTTCGTTCCTCGCACTGACAGCATTCCTCGACTCCAATTGTGCACGTACCAACTTACGAATCATAGCTTTTAAAGCCTTTTTCCTTTCAAATTCTGAACTCTGAAGGCCCCCAATCAACCAAATCATCCCAGATCAGCTTGGGCTTAGCAATCAAACAGCTTTCAAAGCCAGGTCAACTTACGAACAACACTTGTACAAATAAAATAAAATAAACCTTCGGAACCACCGAGACACAACTTTTCTTATTAAAGATTTTTCATTGCCAATTTTATTGATAAAAGTAAAAATGTGCATTTATAGGAAGCAACAAGAAAGAATTACAGCTGCAGTAATCCCAAAAGATTGTGGCACTCTTGTTTAGCAATCAAACAGCTTTCAAAGCCAGGTCAACTTACGAACAACACTTGTACAAATAAAATAAAATAAACCTTCGGAACCACCGAGACACAACTTTTCTTATTAAAGATTTTTCATTGCCAATTTTATTGATAAAAGTAAAAATGTGCATTTATAGGAAGCAACAAGAAAGAATTACAGCTGCAGTAATCCCAAAAGATTGTGGCACTCTTGTATAGGTGCCTGTAGTAAAAGTGATAAAGTTGTAATTTACAACTATTTTATATTAACTTTAATTTTGTACTAAATTTGATTGCAATTTCTTCAATCATATTTACCTGTATTTATGTGGGTTTCTAATTGTAAGGATGAGTGTGAAAGAATGTGAAGACTCCTTCAATCATATTTTCTTGTATTTATGTGAGTTTCTAATTGTAAGAGATGAGTGTGAAAGAATGTGAAAACTCAAGCTTAAAAGTATGAACAAGTGGATTTCGCGAGTGTCTCGCGAAATACTTACTTGCAAAAGAGCCACGTGTAGAATACATGACTGGAAGATAAAAAATCATGCCAGCCTGGAGGTAAGGCTAACCCGCGAAGTACTCACGAAACATTCTATTTGGCAAAAAGTTGTGTTTTGCTTTACCAAGTCTTTACCCACACTATATATGCCCTCATTACCCACAAATTGTAAAGAGTGCTTTCCAGAGAAAAAACCCTAGAAAATACACTTGAGAGTTAGATATTGTTATACTTACAATTATCTACACATTTTCTTATGTTTTTCCTCAACTCTTACATCTCCATCTCTATATTCTTAAGAGGTTGATAGCCTAAACATTTACAACACCCATTCTGAGTGTCAAGTGGGATTTCGGTGCTATTGAGAAGTATTGGATGAAGCCATTTATAGGTGGATGCAATCAGGCTAAATTGCCAGATCCGAAAAGTTAAAGAAAACAAGATTTCGAAAAGCCAGTTAGTAGTAGGAGTTTGGAAGGCTCAAGTATATGGGGTAGACTATGCTTGAAATATCTTTTATTAGAAATACATAAAAACCACTTGTTTTCCTTGGTACCAAGCCCTCATGCACCCTTCCGTTTTGGTTATAACCACAGGGCACCGTGAAAGTTGCCGTGAAGTTCACATTAGCAATGAGTGTGGCTACCAACATATTGGTCTCACTCACTCGCTTCCAAAATTTGATTTAGACTTTCCCTAGCCATCGCCATCACCATCGCCATCGCGGGCCAGTTTTTGGTTGCTTCTGGGCTTCAAATTACGAATGCCCATCTTTATGAGTGCTCCCTTTAGGCTTTGTCGATTGCCCTTCTCCCACAATTCTTTCTGGATTTCATCATGTAAAATTTATAAATGGATTTTTTTTTTTTTAAATGCTAAAGCAAGCTATCCATAAAGACACACACATGCACACACATTAAAATTATACACGTAAGACGTGAATATGATACATAATAGCTTGGTCACCTTGTATACTTTCAATCAAATCAAATTAGTAGAACTTGGTCACTTTGTATTCTCCCGCAAGGTATTAGTAAGTTTTATTTTGACCAAATTACAAATTATAGACGCCTTAAATAGAACTTGGTCACCCTCTAAATTAATATTCTACTTTCAATCAAATCAAATTAATAGAATTTGGTCACCATTTGTAATTGGATAAATTACAAATATACAAAACTAAATCATTTTGGGGTCACTAATAGTGCAATTTTTTTTTTTTTTTTTGAGAATCACTAATAGTGCAATTATAACAAAAAAACTAATTAGAAGATTGACTTGAATGAAAGTGAAGCTACAAACTGAATTAAATTTCAGACAAACTGATGTAAATGGTGCAATTTATAATTTTATATTTTATCTTTCTAGAAAAATTTAGACACTTGTGTGATTCGAATAAGTGCTGCTTTCAAAGTTTTAGGATGTATAATTACCTTTTTTTTTAAAGACAATTTCTAATATGACTCATGTACAAGACTCGATCAAGAGGAAAGCTGCCCTTGTTCTGTATTATGTAGTAAGTTAAGTATTAACCATTTTATAAAAAGCTAATAAAAAAGTCCTCCTTAAATTTAATATTTTCTCCACCAACCCTCTTTTTGTACATCTCTACACCCCCAAAAACAGAGATGCAAAATTGGGAAAGTTTCTTTATTCAAAATTCCAATAAATTGTGCAGCAGCACACTAGCATTGCATTCAGCAGAGGCAATATACAGAACAAGGGCAGCTTTTTAAGTTAAATTGTGCAGCAGCACACTAGCACACGTACTAGCAATGCTCCAATAACTTATTTTCTAAAATAGATTTAATTGAAATCCAACCATAATAGAACTCTAATTTGACTTAAAAAGCATTAAATACAACTAAAATCGAGGAAATAAATATTCTACGCCTAAAATTTCAAAAATTACATAAAAATTAATAAATAACAAAAGTCTAATAGTAGAGTTTGTACTATTTCAACCTCTAGCCTCTACGCCATTCAAATCTCCTCTTTTTTTTTTCATTAAATTTCATTTGTTTCTTTAATAGTTCCCTTCATTTAAAAAAACAGTTTTTTTTTTTTCAGATTGACCTTTTTATATTTTATAAATTATACTGACTTATTTTGAGATATCCTAAAATGAAGGGGGGAAAAAAAACTCAATTTAGAATGATTGAAACTAATACTTGGACCAATATATCAAAAGGTTTTCGCTATATAATGTAACTAGTCCAGTCGCTAACTTGTGTTATGCATGGAAACTTACCTATTTGTGAGGTAGACTAAAATAATTTTATAAAATCAATAATTAATTAAAAAACTATACCATTGTATAATTTGCACTTATATAACTTTAGTTTATGTTACAATTTGATGAAGAAGCACTAAAGGAGACATTGCAATGGCTTCAGTTTATGTTACAAATACTTGTGTGAATGATAAGTGCATGCAAAAGATTCATGCCATGCCTTCCAGCATAGGAGCAGTATGGAGCATTATCTAGGATATGAGAAGCCATGTCGTAGTCTTGTCTATCCACAGCGAGGAACAATGCGGATTCCCCAGCGTTGTTTACCTGCTTAGCCAATTTTGCTGGATCCTTCTCATTAATTAGTTTTTTCACAACATCAAAGTTACCTTATCGCACAGCGACATGCAAGGCAGTATCCCCATCTTAATTCACCATGCTCAGAAGTTGTCGGCCACCAGTTTCAACATCCTGTTTTCTTGGCATGATATATTAGTAGCTTTACAATTGAAGAAATTCCTACCCTCGCAGCAACATGTAGCGGAGTATTGTCTTTGGAGTTTGTTTCATACGCAAGACTTGGACTTAAATTAACTATGTTTTCCGCAGCCTCAAATTTTTTGAATTGCAGTGCAAGATGAAGAACAGTGTTCTTCTCAATTGTCACTTGAAGAAGGGTACTACTATTGGGATCTGTCATGCTCTCAAAGAAACTTGAATCACCAGTAGAAGCAGCTCGGTAAACATCGGGATTCATTGCGTATTGCCTTCCTTTTCCTTCTATAGTCGGTTATCAATCTGTCAGGAAACAAAAAAATTACTAAAAATTGTTGGATCCTTCGCTGTAGACTGTGGATCTACCTATCTAGGTATTTGGCATTGAACACTCTCTCGAATATTTGATATATTTGACTCTCTCTAACTCTCAGAGTAAAGTTTTGATAAAATGAAAGAAAAGTTGAACGGAAGGATTAATATTGATATATGCGAGAGAGTAAAGACAGACAAAAAGACGAAGAAAACAAAAAATAGAGACAGTCAATGCCGGCTGGGCAGGTGATGGTAAAATTATTCAAAGTTTATTATGAAAGTTGAATTTAACCTTTAAAAAAAAAGTAAAAGTTGAATTTGAAAATTTGAGTGGTTGATGAATGAATGATAATAATTGTTGATTTTTTCAATTGTTTGTTTTGTCTTTTAGTTTGGCATCTTTATTAATTATCACATAGACAAAATGAGTAGTGTCAGGCAAACAAAATTAATCTTAGCTGACGGATAGTGTAAAATGGTCATTTATAAAAATAACTGTCAGTATAGGATCGTCGTTATCAAGGATGATCATAAACACACATTAAAACCAACGACAACACCGAAAAAAAATCAGGCACACCAAACAAAAGCAAAGCAAACAAGGCTAAATCCAAGACGCCTCCCATGATCTTGATAAAGATTTCCTCATAGAGACAGCATTCCTCTCTTACTCCAATCTTTGCCCGTACATATTAACTTGCAAAAGATAGTTAGCTTTAAATCCCTTTCCTTTCAAATTCTGAAGGTCCCCAATTAAATATTTAAATCATTCCAGACTAACTTTGGAAAATTTTTAAATACTTTCGGAGTACGAAGAAATGGTATTCTCTCCTCTTATATTCATGATGGACCTCATCATAAATTTAATAAGTAGACTTTATCATAAATATGAGAGGAAGGAGCACAATTTTCCTTATTTTGAGATTACCTAAAAATTACTCAACAAATAGTACACTTTCCTTCCTTCGTCTTTATTGAGAGAGGGAATAACATGTTACTTGGGAAGCAACAACAAAAGAGAACGGCCATAGTAATCCCCAAGGAGTGTGGCACCAACAAATTGGTCTCACTCATTCGCTTCCAAAAATCTGATAGAGAGTTTTCCTTGCCTTTGCTTTTTTCATCTCCATTGACATAACCAGCCAATTTTGGTTTACTTCTAGGGTCCAAATTCCGAATGCCCATCTTTAAGAGTGCTCCCCTAATGTTTAGTCGACCGCCCATCCGCCACAGTAATGTCTGAATTCCATCATGTAAAATGTATAAATTGTAAAATACTAAAGCTTCCTACCCAATGGTGGGACTCATTTAGGAGAAAGAGAAGTTGATGTGTTGGTCTGAAAAGGCAAAAAAACAAAAAACAAAAAAATGAAGAAGAGTAAAATAATGGTGCCCAACGATGTGACCACACATGGCCACGAGCCCCACCAAGGCCGGGATATTACAAGAATGCCATTGAAGCTCAAATTTTGTAACTTAAAAACACTCGAAATCTATTTTTAGTTTTCATGACTGAAACATAAATTTTTTGAATTTTAAGTTACGGAAGCTTAACTCAAAATTTTTCCAAGCAACATTAGTTTCAGCGGGTTCAACATTTTTTTGAGTTTTGGGTGGTGAAATTTGAGTTATATAACTAGTTTTCATCAATCCAAACACCCTCTCAATATCTCTAATGAAAATAAAGTAAACTAGTGATTATGGGTTAAGGGGTGCTTTTATCTTGTGTCTGGAGATTGTTATGTGTGAATAGGAGACAAAAGGCTTTGTTATATATTAAAGTTTAATGTTACTTGAGTTTTTTTGGGGAAGTCAATTAGGGGAAATTTCCCCCTCTTGCCCTAACCCTGTCAGTGAACCCGTGTAATAGTGATGATTCACTGATCAAAATTACACATCTTCAAATTGTGAAAAATTATGTGATCCAATAAAGATTGCCAACATATAACCCACCTAAAAAATCTCAAATCATCCTCAATAAGTCAATCTCTACCAACTAATATAAAAAAGAGAACATGGTCACTTTGTTTCCCTACAACCGATGTCCTTGTGGAGAAACATTGTTGGCCTAAATTTCAGTGTCGACACAGTCAATCATAATTACCCACATGTTTTCAAGGTTTTTAAAAACTCAATCATACCACCGCACACTCTTGATGTAGTGGTTACTCTACAAGTATGAGTGCTTGTGGGGTGTAGAAGACGAGTAGGAGTTCAAGTCTCTAGGAGAGAGATTTACACGCATATACATTTAGATTAAGCTATAGTAAAAATTCTATCTTGTATAAAAAATAAATAAATAAATAAAAACTCAATCATGAATAATTTATGTTGTTACAAAGGATAAGGATACTATAAATATTATTTCATAATCTTTATGTATATGATAATAAATATAATTAAAGGACTTTAACTACCTAATAAAACACTGAACTTGGAAGTTGTAAACCATGTAAGGAAGTTGTTAATGATGTTTGTGAACAGGACTCTTGGTGATCTTGCTAGTAATTGGGTTTGCCTGATGATTTTTGTAACTTGGTTCTTGCAAAGTATATATCCGATTATAGGTAAGTTATCTAGAGATAGTGAAATGTTGATAAAGATGAGAGTTTGGGGTTGCCAAAGGTTGTAATGCGGAGGGACAGAGTATGGAGACAGGTTCGATACATTCGGTTTGAATTGTGGCGTAGAAATGGATTCGGGTCTAGGTCCGTATATTGATATATTTGTAGCTTTTAAATAAAACATAAGATGTTATTAATAAAGATCATTTTTTTTTCCGTTAACCACTTAGACAAGAAAACCTATATATGCAAGTCAATGTAAAAATATATAGAGCTCATTTTGAAATTTTAGGGAAAAAAAATGCTCAGTTGAAACATCAAGAATAAAAAAAATACTTAACAGGTAAACTTTAAGAATTAATAATATATTTCAAAAAATAAATTTATGTCAACATACTAATTTTAGTGTTTGCTTTTCTCTGTACTTTTGTTGATTGATGTTTGACAAAATCTGTCTAATCTCTAGAATATATAAGTTGAGCAAGGCTTGAATCTAGTATTTCTATGCATTAGACATGTTAAAATGTGGACAAATGGGAAATGGTATTCCAAAATGTTAAGAGGAACATTGGACTAAAGCTATTTCCTTATAAGGCTGCGTTTGTTTCGACGGTAAACGGTTTCAGGAAATGATTTTACGCGTTTTCGGATGTTTGGCAGGGGCTGAAAATTTGGTCAAATGGAAAATAGCAATCAGTTGACCGTAAAAAACAGCGTCTGACCCGGAAATCCTTTTCCACTTGTATTTTACCTTCAATTGAATTCAGCCCTCATTTTCCCCTCGCCTTCTCGCTGCCTCAAGTCAAGCTCCAGAAACACAGCTCCAGTCAAGCTCCACTCCCTGCCTCAAGCCGGTCCAATCTTCACCCCCATCCGACGAGCGCCGCCACTCCCACGGTGAGTTTCCTCCACCGTTTCTCGCAGTCCCCTTCACACACCAAACGACCCACACCTCCGGCCCACACTCACACAACCTCACCCACACTCCTTCGATCCCCACACAACTCCGGCCCACTGGACAAACCCACAGCCCCACACCGCCGACGCACTTGACACATCCCGATCCACCCAGCTCCAACCCACACCCTCCGACCCACACCTCCGGCCCACACCCACACAACCCCACCGACACACCTCCGATCCCCACACAGCTCCGGCCCACTGGACAAACCCACAGCCCCACACCGCCGACCCACTTTACACATCCCGATCCACCCAGCTCCGACCCACAACCTCCGACCCACACCTCCGGCCCACACCCACACAACCTCACCCACACACCTCCGATCCCCACACAGCTCCGGCCCACTGGACAAACCCACACCCCCACACCGCCGACCCACTTTACACATCCCGAACCACCCACCTCCGACCCACTCCACCTCCGACCCACTCCACAAAGCCCGATCCACCCATCTCACCCACACACCTCCAACCCATTCTACAAAACCCAATCCACCTACCTCCGACCCACAAACCTCCGACCCACCCCTCTACAAAACCCGACCAAACCTCCGACCCACCCTCTGCAAATGGTGCTCTGGTTGACATCATTGTGGCTTATATATATATAATTATTTAATTAAATACCTATTTAATTATTGATTTACTTTTTTTTTAATTATCTAGTTATTTATTAAATTATTGATATCAGAAATTCAATTTTGCTACTCTTACAATTATACAGAAATATCAATTTTGCTACTCTTACAATTATTTAATTAAATGCAATGTGATTTGTTGGGGATTTTCTGCTCTTGGTGTTTTTGTTGATGGGTACCCTACTGTTTACATAGAAAATGTTTAGATTATTATTTAGAGGGGAATTAAACATTTTATGGCTGCTCATAATGGTTTTGATCTCACTTGTTCAAAAAAAAAAAAATACTATAGATTGCTTGAATTTGGATTGTTTTACTGTTGTGGTTGTTTCTATATACTGTGTACTCAATATCATGCTTGTTTGCATACCTCTTAGACCACAATGTTTGTGATGTTTTAGATGAAGAAAAAAACCAAAGCAGCAGTTCTTGCCTCAGTTGCATCTGTCCTCCTTGTGGGGGTTGCGTTGGTAAGGAAATTGCGACGTAGACGACTGCCTAGGGCGCCTTATGTTAATCATGAGCCGAAAGAGAGCATTACATAAATAGTATTCTGCATGGAAGTGAGAGACTTTGTGTTAGTCAAATTAGGATGAAACCTATAGCTTTTCACCACTTATGTCACATCCTCACTGAGGGGGAGCACATACGCCCTACTACGCACATGTCCGTTACGGAGCAAGTGCTAATTTTTTTACACATTATTGGTCATAATGTGAGGTTTCGTGTAATTGGTAGTCGGTTCCATAGATCAACTGAAACTGTCCATAGATACTTCAACGTCGTCCTTAGGGGGGTCCTGAAATTATATAGAGCTCTAATAAGACTGCCTAGCGAAGATACACCTCCAGAGATAAGGGATAGCAGAAGGTTCTACCCCTATTTCAAGGTAAATATTAAGACTTGTGTATATGTGTAAATTGTGAAAGTTTGTGTAATTCTAAATCATTATGTTTGTCGAAAATTAGGATTGTGTTGGAGCGATAGATGGTACACATGTTCGTGCATCTGTGCCACCTGAGATACAAGGAAGGTTTCGTGATCGCAAAGGTGGAATCAAACAAAATGTGTTAGCTGCCATTAGTTTTGACTTGAAGTTCACTTATGTATTGGCTAGATGGGAAGGCAGTGCACATGATTCACGTGTGTTAAATGATGCATTTGCTAGGCCACGGGGATTTTCAATTCCCTCAGGTATTATAGGATGACTTCACCTTTTGAGTTTATTAGTTTAATAAATTTTGTGCATTTTTCGAAGCATAGTAGTGATTTGGTTTTATTTTTTAACATATGTAGATAAGTATTATCTTGGTGATGCTGGGTATGGTAATAAAAATAGAATTCTGTCACCCTATCGGAGTGTGCGATATCACTTGAAAGAGTTTAGTGATCGTCCTCCTGAGAATGAACAAGAATTGTTCAACCTCCGACACTCTTCCTTGAGAACTACCATTGAGCGAGGATTTGGAGTGTTGAAGAAACGTTTTCGAGTGTTGGATGCAGAACCATTTTGGTCTTTTGAAACACAAGTGAAAGTAGTGTTAGCATGTTGTGTGATTCATAATCACATTATGGGGGTTGATCCTGCTGACTATATTATGGAAGCTGCAATGAACCAAGTAGAGGGTAGTGGCTCCCAACAAGAAACACAGTCACGTCGGGAGTCCCTTGAAGACAGTAGAGTGTGGAATGCTAAGAGAGACGAGATATGCAAAGCTATGTGGTCTGATTATACCAGGAGTGGAGAGTAGAACTTTATTTAGATTTATGTGCTTGTCATATGTACTATATTCTTGTTTTATATATGTTTAATCTATTTATTGTAGACTTCTGGTGGTGTAAGGATCATTATTTTCAACAATACATTGTTATTTCCAGTAGTTGTTTCGTTCTGTTGTTCACATCTATAATCATGGTTGTATGTGTGTTTGATTTGTTGTTCATATGCACAGTAATTTGTGAATGCTACTTGGATTGTTTAAATGCTAGTCTCACTATGCAATTATCATATGTAGTAATGTCGAAAGGGAAAGAAAAGGTGGGTAGTAAGCAATTTTGATGGTTGCCACCAATGCACACAACGATGCTAACTGTACTTGCCGAAGAGGCCACGAAGGGCAACAAGCCCTCGAACACTTTTAAGCCCGGTTCCTTCGCTACTGTCGCCAAGGCGATAACTGAACAGTTTGGGGTCGAGTGCCACCCCTCGTATGTTGAGAATCGAATGCGTACTTTGAGGACAATGTGGACTACCATTCAAACTCTTCAAAAGAAGAGTGGGTTCGGTTGGGATGATAGCTTAAAAATGATCACGTGCAATGTGAAGACGTACCAAGAGGAAGTTATGGTATGGCTTTCAACTATATTTGTGCATTATATTTTCTATTGTTCTTATCCCATAAATCATGGATTATGTCTCTTGTGGTAATAATAGCTTATACTTGTTTATCATTCACATAAATCATCTAATGACATAAATATTGAATTGAATATTGAATTTATGAGTGAAGTGATCATTGCATTGTTATTGTATGTTCCTGTCTCCCTTACAGGCGCATCGGAAGCATGCTGATTTTTTGAACAAGAAGATAGAGTTGTATGATGAGTTGGCCATTGTAGTGGGTAAGGATTTGGCCACAGGAAGCTTTGCTAAGTCATATGCTGATATTGACACAGAGCATGACAATGCAAAGAGCACTGAGATGGTGGCTGATAATGGGGAGGAGGGTGTGGTGGATAAGGGGAAGAATGTGGTAGAATCGTCCACCACTGGGTCCACACTTTCAAAGTCCTGCAAAAGAGGCCGTGCACCTCCTTCTGATGATAGCGCTCTGACTGATTTGTCTGATCAGCTTAAGGAAATTGCTATGGCCTTGAAAGAAATCAGTCGGGGGCCTGTTGATTTTAATAGTCTTTACTCTGAGGTGATGGCTATGGCGGCGGAAGGGTATAGTGAAGATATGCTCGCAACTGCCTTTGACCATCTGTGTGAAAATAAGAAGGTAGCTAGGGGATTTCTGGCCAAGACTGCTAAGTTGAGGAAGCTTTGGATGGATAGTTATTTGTTCACTCGACTCTGACTTGTCTGTGTAGTGCTGATTGTGATGGTAGGGATTGTGTGTGATGTAGTACTAGTATGATCCTAACATTGTATGATATATGTGACAATTCTATTATCGGTAAGCAGCCTATGTATGTATTTGTAACCTGTAGGATGTGAACTCTTTTGTAATATTGGGACGATACAATTGCCCAAGTTATGTGTGGTGACTTTAAGCATGTAGGGCACATGTGCACTGTTCAGATACCACGTGTAGGTATCAATTTTGCATACCATGGACTTGTAATGGTGAAAGTACATTATGTGCGTTTTGATATAAATATTACCACGTGATATTCGGATGCTCTTTGTTGATGTTGAAGTCGATGATTATTTTTGTGATGTTTTTTGTAACTGTTGAAGTTGATGATTATTTTTGTGGTATTACAGGTTCATCTAGGCAATGCAGGTTTTTATTTGTAAATGCATTTCATATTTTCCGTAAAATGTGTGAACAAACCAAACATGGGAAAATGAATACAGTAAAACGAATTTCAGAAAATGCCAAACAGTGGAATTTGTTTGCTGCCCTTATTTTCCATGGTGCAACCAAACAGCATAAGTACATTTTCTTTACGGGAAAATATTTTTTTCGGAAATGATTTTCCGTCCGGAATTGATTTACCGTCGAACCAAACGCAGCCTAAGAGTATCCATAGTAGTAGAGCTAAAATTTTAGCAATTTAGCTCTACAAAAAGTTACTTTATCTATTTTACCTATACACTTTACAAAACATGCTGCAACAGTGGATCTATTTTAGCTTTCAACACAATAAAATAATATAAACATCACAATAAAATAATATTTCTACTACAATAAAATAATACACCCACAAAACAAAAAAAAACACCACAAACCGATCCACCACCACTGCCAACCAACCAAGATCACAGAAAAAAACCATCAGCACAAATCACAAATCACACCAACAAACCCACACAAATCACAAATCCAGCCACAACCACGCCACGAAATCCGCGGCATTCTTGAGTCCGATGAAGGCGGTGCCGATGGAGCTTGGATCGGTGGTGAGATGGAGGACTGGGCGAGATGGGTCGGCGGCATGGGACGATGAAGATGAGGATCGGCGGTGAAATGGAGGACTGGTCGGCGAAGATCGACGATCCAGAACAAATCGGCGATGAAGAAAGAAGAGGAGTAGAGATTAGATGAACAAGTTGGCGAAGAACAGGTCGGCGAAGTACAGGTAGGCGAAGAACAGGTCGGTGAAGCATAGGTCGGCGAAGCAGAGAGTAGATGAGGGAGAAAAAAAAAGAGACAGAAGGAAAAACGAAGAAAGAAGAGAAGCCGGAGAGAGTGAGAAAAAGAAAAAAAGAGAAAATATTTTTTAAATGAAAGAGAGAGAGAAATTTAATAAAATAATAATAATTTTTTTTTTTTTTTTTTTTTTACCTTTGAGCTACAGTGCACATCTATCTTTAGATGTGCACTGTAGCTGGAAGCAAAAATTTTTTTGCTATAATTTCATTGCTGGAGCATCATTTTTGATGAAGAGAAGTTAAAAAATAGAAATATACCTATATAGCACTACTGTTGTGAGTGCTCTAAGCATGACTCCAATCTCTTTTAAGTTCAACTTCAAAATCAATAAAGTAGCCTTCTCTTCGGCTCTTTTCAAGTTTTGAACTTGGGTTGAACCTTGCTTCGGCCCGTTTTCAGAATTCTCTAGCTGCCCAAGATCAATTGGGCTTTAGTGAGGTCATGTATTACTCGTATGTCGGCTCTATACTGAAGAGGGGATGCCACCCATGCAATTTGTAAAGAGTACCGTTAGGGATATTACCAACTCTATTATATAAGCTTTATATATTAATTTATCATAATAGTCTTGTTAATGGGTGCCTTGGAGAACTTATTAACTAACAATATTAAGAAAGTTTTAATATTTCGTGGAAAATACAAAAAATTGTTAAAAAAAAGTTATTTTTTTCCTTTTTAATTTTAATAAAAGATGTCTAAAAATGGTCCATCAATTTTTTAACTTTTCTTATTAGAAAAATTGAATTTAAAAAATTTCTGTTAACTTTTTCCTATTAAAAAAATTATCTTATTGAAATGGTAATGTGTGGTATCATTAACATGGTACATCAATTTGTTATTTTTTATAATAAAATTAGTGAAGATGAACGTAGGGACACAATTTATTAAAGTGATAAACTATGGTTGGAATAACATTATTTGTGTATGAAACCATCACTAGACATACTCTCTCAACAATCAGAGATTCAAAATGTTCACGTTTTTAAACATGAAAAAAATGAATGAAAAAAAACGAGTCTTGACTCTAGAGTATCATTCAACCTCGGTAAAATTGATTTGCTAACACGTATCATGCATGGGATATAGCCATGACATTAACGCTTCGAAAAGACCACTTCCTAAAAGAAAAGTGCAAAATATTTAAGGAGCAAAATGGAGCAGAACTTACAACTACTTGTATGAATGACAAGTGCATGCAAGACATTCATGCCGCGCCTTCCAGCATAGGAGCAGTCTGGAGCAGCACTTAGGATATGAGAAGCCATGTCGTAGTCTTGTCTATCCACAGCGAGGAACAATGCGGATTCCCCAGCCTTGTTTACCTTCATAGCTAGTTCAGCTGGATCATTCTCATTAATTAGCTCTTTCACAACATCAAAGTTACCATATTGCATAGCGACGTGCAAGGTAGTATCCCCATCTTGATTCGCCATGCTCAGAAGTTGCTGTCAGCCACCTGTTTCAACATCCAGTTTTTTAGCCTGGTCTATTAGAAGCTTTACCATTGAAATATCCCCAACCGTTGTAGCAACATGTAGTGCAGCAATATCCAATTCTCCCATCAGTTCTCTCTTTGGGGGAAAAAACTTGCTGGTGGACCCGAGGAAAAAATATCTAGACCCACTATTTATTTTTCTTCCTCCCTACTCAATTAAACACATTCTTTTAAAAAAAAAATTCTCAATTTTTTTCTTAAATTTTTTATCAACCTTATTTTACCCTCAAACAAACACAGCCTCAAAAGGGAGAGGAAGGAAAACTTGCTTATAAGATGAGCTAAATGGGCTAACGGTCGCTTTTGTTTTTTTGGGCCAAATTCAGAAAAAATATAAAAAGAAGGGGGCCCGCAAGGACCAATCCATCTCTAATATAAAAGAAAGTGGGGAGCTGGGGAGAGGGCCATTGGGAACAACAGAGAAGCATCGGCCCAAACTACAACAGGTTGTCCATTTGGCCCACAAGTTTGAAGTTTTGTCAACGCAACAAATAGCCCAAAAATCAATCACAACTTTGAGCATAACTTAGTTTAGATTTTACACTTTTTTTTTTGGGATAGATATCATAGAATTTCAGCACGTGGCATTTGCTCTTATGATGGTTAATCTTTATTATTAAACTAAAATATCAATCAATTTTTAATGTAAACAAGATTCAAACCCCATATCACATTTTGCTTAGATGGTAAATTGCGATTGATGAACAATCATTTTTATATGAAATCATAATTAACACAATTTTTATAGTTGATTATTCACAACTTATCAACTTAATAAATTATGAAGAAAAAAAAAGTGAAATAAATTGTGTCCCTAAACTTATTCAATCAAAAGAGATAAGACATTTTTTAAATCTTGATGCCTTTAATCACTGAAAAGTATTAGTTTGGGAAAGTTCGTTGATGACAAACTAAGATAGGATTTTGAGAGTTACATATTAGGAGATAAAAAGGTAAAATATGAGGAGGGGGGGGGGGGGGGGGGGTGGGGGGGGGGGGGAGAGGGGGTGTTGGGAATCCCGGTTTCAACTAGCTGAAGTGGATATGTCTTTGGTAACAACAATAGTAAGTAGTGCACCTTCTCATGAGAATAAACGTCCCTCACCAAACTGTCAAAAGTTGTTAAGGTAAAAAAAATCCAAATTCAATATGACTGCGAGAATGCTACTTTGGTATACATCAATCACAAGAAAAATAACATGCCTTTTTTTTAAATTGAATAAAAATAACATGCTTTTTTTTTAAATGAATATATGTTTGGTAAACTATAATAGACATGTAATGTAATAGTTATTCATATAATTTAACTATTTAATAGTTTGGTTATATTTTTATTACATAAGATAGTCATTCCTTATAAATAGCTATTCTTTAAAATGATGAATAACTATTCATTTCTAAAAAGGATATAATACTTATTCCTTAGTAGATATATTAATTTCTACAATTAATATATTTATAAATAAACGAAGTTTCTATATGCACATAACAATTATGTAAATAAAAAATCATAGAAAATAACTAATCTCTCTTTCAAATTTTTTTTAAAAAAATTATTTTTTAGGAAAGATAATTATATGAGTAAGATATTTCCTAAAATATATCTTAAGTTTGATTTAAATTGCTTTCATTCCATTGTCTTTAGAGTTCTATTATTGTTTTGTCACCAAACAAATGAATAGTAATAAGCATTACATTACAACATTTTGTATTTTTTGTAATATTTATTCATATTCCTATGTAATTATCATTACAGTCTACCAAACGTACCTTAAAATTTTTATTGAGAAGCAAAGATAATACAATCAAATGAACACCCCAAAAATAAATAAATAAATAAATAAAGCATTACACAAGCACACCAAATTAGATAAAGTGTTTGCAATAAGCCTCCCATATAATGATCCTGAAAAGATAATGCATGTTTTTGTTCGTCATACTGACAGCATTCTCCTTGCTCCAATTGTGCCCATGCAAACTTGCAAAACATAGATTTGGGCTCTATTTGGTTAGAGAGGTAGAAAAGTGAGAAGATAGAAAATATTTTAAATTATCTCTTTTTTGTTTGGTTAGGAGTGAAAAAGTTAAGAGATGGAAAAAATGAGTTTGTATAAATTTATTCATATACCCTTGTTAAAAAATGATGTCCAATTAAAACCAAAAAGTGACAAAAAAAAAAAAAAACAATCACCCAAATTTATTAAAAAATAAAAATCATATAAAAAAAATCATTTCTAGTTAAATAAATTAAATAAAAAAAAAACAAAACAAAACAACTATCACGCCCATGGCCTTTGAAGGCCGAATCTTGTCATATAATATTTTCATTTAATGATATAATATATTCTTTCATATGTGAGTGTTTGGTATCAACTTATTTAATTTTTTGTTAAAAATATTTTAAAAAATACATGTGCCTTGAAAATTTGAGAAAAAAAGTAAAATTTTAAAAAGTTGTATATAAAATATAAAAGTTAAAAACTTGTCGAATAAGTAAGAGGCAAACAGACACTATCTTGCTAAAATATTATTAGTAAAAATCTTGATTAATATATTTTATATTTGAACGAGAAAAATCCCTCTCACCCAAGTGTCAAAAGGTTTTAAGAATAAAAAAATCAAAACCAAATTCAATAACATGGCCGATTCTTAATAATTAATCAACTATGTTCTACTTCATCAATTAATTAATAATCACTGCATGAATGTTACTTTGGTATACAACAATCGCAAGAAAAATAACATGTTTTTTATTATTATTATAAAAAAAGAAAAAAGAAGAGACACACTGACCAAACAAAGGCAAAGCAACGAGGCTGTAAACACAAGCAGCCTGTTTACAGCCTTGATCTTGATAAAGACAGCATTCCTCTCTTACTCCAATCTTTTCGCCCATACCAATTAACTTGCAAAAGATTGCTAGCTTTACAGCCTTTTCCTTTCAAATTCTGAAGGTCCCAATCAATTTAATCATCGTCCTTGACTAGCTTGGGCTTTGCTACCAGGCTTTTCTTCCTTCTTCTTTATTGTAAGAGGGAAAAACACGCCACTTAGTAAGCAACAACAAAGAATAATAGCCACAGCGTTCCCTAAAGAGCGTGGCACTACTGTATAGGTGGCTGCAATAAAAGCTACCAGTAAAGCACCGATAGACCAGTTTGTGAAAAAAGCGTTACGTCGTGCCACTTTTCTGTGAAAAACATCGTTCTCACGATCAATCGTTGCTGAAGCCAAAAAGTGGACGAATACTGCGGTAGTGGAAAAACCAAAAGCTAAAGCATTAGCTATTAGAAATACACGGAAAGCAGTTTTTTTCCGTGATACTGCTAAGCCTTCAAAATCATCTCCATTTGCAATATATCCACCAGGCAACGTGAAAGCTGCTGCGAAGGTCACAGTAGCGATGAGTATGTCTACCAATATATTGGTGTCACTCACTTGCTTCCAAAAATCTGATACAGATGATGTTCCCATGTCATTGCCTCCTGCCAATTCTGGTTTACTTCTAGGATCCAGATTCCGAATGCCCATCTTTAAGAGTGCTCCCCTCAGGCTTAGTCGGGCGCCCATCCCCCATAATATTGTCTGTGGATTTCACTAATAGCACAATTAGGATAGAGACTAACTATAAGATTGAATTGTACAAAATTAAAATTAATATAGAGGACCGAATTAAATAAAAGTGAAGTTACAAAACAGATGAATTAAATTTCAGGCAAATTATATTCTAAGAGGTCTGAGGTTCCAACTCATGTACGAGACTTGAGAGGAAAGTTGTCTTGGTTCTGTAGTTATGTATTAATAAATAATAATAAGAAGTAAATAAAATTAAAATCCCTTTTTAAATTAAATATTTTCCCCACCAAATCAAGTTGTCAACCATCTTTTTGTACACCTACATTCTACACCCCAAAAATAAAAGAGGCAAAATTGGGACCAAGATTTTTTGTTTAGAATTCCTATAAATTGTGCAGCAGGTATTGCATTCAGCAGAGTAGGATGGAAGGGGGGCGTACCGGTCTCTGGTCGTGTAACTCGCTTGTAAACAAAATATTGTCCATTGCGGTGAAGCCCTCCTCGTTTGTAGCGTTTAAGTGAACGCCTCTAAGTCGGTGTACAATCCAGTAATGCCCTTTGATCGCTGCCAGATGCATGGGCGTGTTTCCTTCTTCGTCCTGCTCGTTCATGAGACCCTCCAACTCTGGTCTCCCCTTAAAAAATTTAAATGCGGCCCATCCTCCACTTTCTGCAGCAGCATGAAGAGCATTTCGACCCTTGTTGTCCAACAACTCGTACATATCTGGACATGCTTTCATGAGTTCTTCTATTACCAAATCAGGCCTATATTTTTTTAGCTTGGCGGCAATGTGAAGAGCAGATAAACCTTCTTTGTTTCTTACATATGCAGGTGAATTGCTATTTTCTAAAAGCAGCTTGACAAATTTATGATCACCCATATGTGCAGCAATGTGGAGAGGAGTCCATCCAGAGTCATCAACTTGTTCAATTGTAGATGGCCATTTTTTCATCACTTCCTTCACAAGATCTAAGAAGATATATGAAAACATTATTAATTGCTCAGGTTAGTACATAATAAGAGCTTCTTTTTTTCTTTTTCTTTTTTTCATGACAGACACAAAACGGGAGAAGAGGGTTTGAACCTATGTTCTCTCCCTGCAACTCAATCGCAAAACGGTATAAATCCTAATAGATTATGGTTCAGGGGCAAAATTAAAAGATAAAGTTCAGAACGAAATTGATTTTGAAATGTTAATTAATATGAGTTAAATCGTAAACTATAACTAAAATACAACATATAGTATTTTACCAACCAAAAAATAAAATAAAATAAAAACCTTAAAGTAGAAATCCAAATATAATTTTATTTCGACAATTTAATTATTAGAGAGTAAATTGAGAAGATAAAATATATGAAAATTTTCCTATGCTTTTTAATTTCTTTTAAAAATTATAAAATGCTCTCTCTCTCTCTCCCTCTCTCATCCTAACTTTAGTTCCCAAATATTAAAAAATTGATGAATAATGAAAATCCCTACCACATTGAAAAAAATATTTTTAAAAAATTAAGAAATTGTGAGGAAAAATGAGAAATCTTTCGCAATAATCAATAATATATTGACCCATGTTCTGTACTATCTTGATTTGTCTTGGTTTTTTATTCTTTTTTTTTTTTTTTGAAAAAAAATTTAAAGAATGCTTCACTGTATATAGGAGAAATGTAAACTTTTTTTTTTTCCTAATATAGTATAAATTATGGGAAAAAGAAGTAGAAATGTAGAAGTTTTTTTGTTGCGTTTGTGGTTGGTGGGTGTTTTTCTTTAAAAACTAAATGTGGGCTGGATTTTGAAATATGGTAAAATACTATTTTGGTCTCTAAATTTTAACAAAATTTTTTTTTTCATCTCTAAACTTTAAAAGTTCGTTTTTCATTTTTAAACTTTGTAAAGAGTTTTTTCAATGGTTTAGAGACAAAAATATGGATAAAAAAGAACTTTTTTCAATAGTTTTGGGAAGAAAAACAAACTTGTAGTAAAGTTTAATGATATAAATAAAACATTGTAAATAATTTATGGATAAAAGAAGAACTTTTCAATAGTTTAGGGATGAAAAATAAATTTTTTAAAGTTTAGAGATGAAAAATAAACTTTTGATAAAGTTTAGGAATTCAAATAATATTTTACCCTTTGAAATATATAGATGTGGGGGGTAAAAACTCTTGAATAAACGTTTGGGTTTTGAGCCTGATCGGTTGGTACCAGTTTATTTTTATCCGGGGCCTTTAGGCCCACAAGTCAGTCTACACTGCAGAGGTCCGGGGAGTTGTCCGAGGAGGAATGTCTCTTCGGACAGGCTCGACAATGACCCTGAGACTTGCTAAAGGAGTTAGAGGCAAGATCCTGGAAAAACTGATGGGTAAGAGGGTGATCCAAGCACCCTTTAGAAGCAAGGATGTATGAGAAATATTTGAGAAAAAAGCTGCTACCACCACATTAAAGACCCTGCATCTACCTCCCTGGTTGCATTAATGGAAAAATGACCTCTGAACAGTACAGTTCAGCCTTTTTGCTATTGTTTGAAGACTTTAAGAAAGTGGCGGATGGGACAAGTATCTAAGGGGAAAATTTGTATAACACGTAGATGAACCAGTGAAGAAGAAGTATATAAGGAAACGAGAGAGAAAAGAGAAGGGGATCAACACTTTCTGCTCAGAAAAACAGGAACTAAGAATTGTAAACTTTGGTATAAAAAGAGAGTATTCATACATTGCAAGAAAATTCCATGGATTTTTTTTTTTAATTTTATATTCTTTTAGGCTGACTTGTATCAAATGGGACTTTCAATCTAGGAGCAAAAGAGTGAAATCTAAAAGGCAATAAGCTATGAAAGGAGAGAACATAAGCAGTGTGTACATGCAAGAGATTCTTAGGCATTTAGTATCAATGCTTATTTGTGAATATACCCATAGCCTATAGGTTCTAATATGAGTGATCCTAATTTACTAGTAGAAAAAAAAAAGTCAGAAGAAATTTTAAAGGAAATTTTTAAGAAGATTATAAAATAAAATAAATAAATAAAGTTTTGGAGGCTTGCTCAAGCGAGCTAAATGAAGAACATTGCAAAGATTCAATGGAATGAGAATTGAAATTAAGAACAAATATTTTTGGCAAGAAAAGATGGTGCTTCTTTCGCATAGTAGATGCATTGAAAGAAAGATACATGAGCAAGTTAAAAGGTACGAATTCTGTTGTTCAAAAGTAATTTGATCCATAGCCTATGTTTTTGTATTAAATTAACTGCATGAGTTGCAACGTTTAATATTTGAAATTGGAAAAATTTTATGATATATATATTCTAAAATGGTCATGAATATTCTTAAAAGAATTAACTTAAATGATCTCAATGACAAATAAGTAGGAGCTGCGTCAATTTGTTTAGAGAATGACAGTTAAATTTGTGTAGATACACAAAGAATCATGGGGAAAAGATAATAGAAATGAAAGTATGGAAAATGCTATTGAAGAATAAAGCTTGGCAAATGTTATTAAAGAATAAAACCATAATAATTTGTGTGTGATATTTGGTATGATCAAGTGCATATAGTTGTTTAACGGATATGATGTAGGACTAAATATAAGAGAAAATTTGTATAGTTTATTAATGTTTGATAATTTATTTAATTTTCATAATTTTAGTATTTATGATTTTAGGTGTTTTTAAGGCTTTTCTTGTCAAATTAGAGTCCTATTATTAATGCAGGGTGTCAACTAGGATCAGATTTTAGGAATATTTCAACTTGGAAAATAAGTTTTTTGGAGCCTTTAAATAGGGTTGTAATATGTAAAACGAAATTAAAACTTCGAATATAAAAAATATTTAATTTCCAGAAAGGTTTTGTCTCTTATTTTTCTTGTGGATTTGAGGAACCTCTTATGGATTTAAGGTTTTAATTAAACTAAAATGAGATTTAGCCCCTAATGTGTTTCCATTATACGTCAAAATGAATTGATTCTAGTGCAACATTACATCTATGTAATGATAATACAATTCAAGAATCATGAAGAATCCAATTGACGAACAAGAGCTTCATGGTAATGGATTGTGAAAATGAGAAAAAAGAAGAAGTTAATTTAACTAACACTCTTGATGTTAAGGGCCGCAATTTGTGTTCGCATGTTGGGTTCATCTTGTGTCAACTCCTGAGTATTTGACTATGTGGGTTAACACTAGTTGACATATTTATTAAATGGATAGATTCCTCAACCTAAACATGATCTGTTTATTAAACAAGTCAATCATGTTACCTGATTATTAAATTTGATCAAAATGTTAAAATATACAAATTTTAGCATTAACCAAATTGATCTGAACTATGAAAAACAATACAAATCGATTTATTAATATGAAATTTAGAAGTAACTAGTAATTGCATCACAAATGTATATTTTCATAGAAATGGAAATCAAACAAAGCCATTAAAGTGATTTGAACTATGAAAAACCAAACAAAGCCATTAAATCATAGAATTATTCTATTGTATATTTTTATTGTTAAACCCTTCATTTCCTAACAATATTTTCATAGAAATGGAAGGAGCAAGTAGTTTGACATTTTTGAAAATGTTTAACCAAGATTTGATGGAAGGAGAGGCACACCAAGTAACAACTCTAGAGGGGAGAATGGGTTTAAAGAGCTTGTTAGAGATGCTCTAAGGTAACATTAATTGGAATGAGACCAAAACTCTTCTTTTAAGAAAACTAGCAACAGTGGGAACCAAACCTCAAATATATTTAATTTAAGAAGTTTAATGAGTAACAAGCTATTTACAGTGATAAAAACTAGATAAATTAGTGTTGTCTATCACATTAATTTTAGAGGATGAGTTTTATGTTCTTAATGAAGTTCATAAACAATTAGATGCTCATGTAATAAGGATATAAGAAGAAATTTCACCCTTGCGAACACAAGAATGGTGCCACTTTGCTTCTAGCAAAATCAAAAGCATTTTCTCTTGTAAATGCCCACTAACTCAAGAAAAGCGCATGGCCAGCGTGTACCATCACTAAGGTTAGAGTCAAGGGAATTATTGTCTTTAGAAGGACCAATGTACCAGGACTATCCTAACCTTACTCGTGTACCCATCTTACAATGGAATCATCCCACAAGACATCAAGGCAACAAGAAATGTACTTAAGGAATAAGGAAAATGCTAATACTACAATCTTTGCCACAACTTGCATACATGGCAAGTTGTGTATGGTGGAGTAAAATTGGTGAGTGCACAGCTCCAACACTCACAACTTGCTATATAAATAAATTGTGATCTTAACATTAAACGCACAAGAGCAAGACGAAATGTCTATATATCTCATAGACAAAACCTATATACATAGACAAAACCTACAGGGTTCAAAGAGCATTATCATAAGGTAGTGTCAATCCACCACCAAAGGACTTTGACACCATGCTCCCATCAGTTAGATACTTGCATGGCCATAATTGTACATTGTGTGCAGTATTTTCATTGGTTAACCACTTGTAGCCATAGACCAAAGACAGCAGCCCAATGTTGCACCTCCCTGGCAATAACGGCATATGACCCGTTGTACCCGCATCTAGCACATCCAACATACAATGGAGTAATGCCACCAATGTGTAATCCAGCTACCTTCTCGTCCTATAAAAGAGAGGGAAGCTGGTTATGAAAAGGAAGCCTTTTCCGGAAAAAGGTACATATAGTTGTAGAATAGCCGGAGAAGAGAGTAGAAAGCTTTTGTAAGAGGGAATACCTTGTAAAATTTATCCTTTGTCTTTGTAAAATCTTCTAATAAGTAAGGGTTTGGTCGTTTGGCAACACTAGCTTGTGCGAGAGAAAATATAATCTAAGAACAACAATTTTATTTTTCTCTAAGAAATTAAAATCTCCTTTTTCTTTTTATTAAATTTTATCTTTTTATTTTACGCTAACCCATTCATATAAAAATAAATAAATAAATTCTTCAAAAAATAAAATAAAATAAAAGAGTATATATCACACATGTATAGTGCTAATAAAAGTTATCCTTTGTCTTAGTAAAATCTTCTTATAAGTAAAGGTTTGGTCGTTTGGCAACACTTGTGCGAGAGAAAATATAATCTAAGAACAACTATTTTATTTTTCTCTAAGAAAGTAAAATCTTCTTTTTCTTTTTCTTTTTTCAAATTAGAGTGACCCGTATTGAGATATCTAAAAATGGGTTAAAAAAAAAAACACTCAATTTGAGACGAATTGAGTAACTATTAGTTGGAGTAGTATACAACAAGGTTTTCGCTATACATTGTAATAAAAAAGAGTAGTATTTTAATTTCACATTGAAAATAAGAGAGATTATAAATAGACTCATTTAGACCCAATACTAGTTATAGCGTTAACACACAAAGAATGATGTTCTTTTTGGTGGAGTTTTAGGCTTGAACACTTTGTGCAGGTTGTTCTAGCCATACAGCATTTGTTGGGCTCTTGTATACCAGTTACAAAGCTTAGCCAACCAATGGCTTGAATCTCCTTAAAGAAAGCGGTCCAAATAGTGTTGTGTATTTTTTTTCTCTTCATATTAATAATATTCAAAAGTATTATTCAATTTCTCTTTGTATTATTTCCATTATTATTGTGTTTGCACCAACAATTTTAAGGAGATTATATAGGGGCTTGGGCCCTTGAAACTAGGAATGGCCCACGTTACCAAAGCCCAACACAGAGAGTGGTCCATGCGAACAAGTCCCATTGCAATGGGGCTGGGCCATATAGTTAAAGTCAAACACAAATGAGATGAGATTAGTTCACTAATAAGATGGGCAAGAGTTCCTGGTGAAATAGAGTTACGCTTAGGCCAAATTAGGCCCAACACCAATAAGCAAGCCAAAGAAAAGGCCATGAGAGGATAGTCAAAACTGAAGTCGGTGCCGAGCACTGTCAACTACTTTGGGGAATTCGCTACAGAACACTAATTGACGTCTGGAACAAGTTCAAAGAGAATCCTTTGAAGACATGAGGATCCCTGGGGATTCAGATGGATGTTGGAATATGTGTCAAGTGGGTAAGTAATGATAACAACCCCACTAAGATGAGACTATAAAAGGAGGAGAAGGTGAACATTGTGAGGTTGGTTGGAAAAAGATCAAAGGAGAGAGAGAGAGAGATTGAAACACTAAGAAACACAGGAGTGCAGAGAGGGAAACGTGAGGGGAGAACTTGAAAGTAAGGTCTTGTTGAGACAAAACCAAGTGAAGCTTGGGGCCAAATTGGTAGGACCAAGATATAGCACACATAAATCAATTGGGACCCAAATACTATTGCTTGAAGCGTATCTGGTCACCACAGATTCAATACACATGGAGTCTACACAACAGAAACTAAATGAAAGTGTTAGAGATCTCAACAAGCCCTTTCGCTTTAAGAGAGCCTACTTCAAGAGGTAGAAAGGAAAGACCCTCTTCTATTTGAGTCTTTTCAAAATCGCCTACATCCTCATTGGCGAGAATCCTTCAAAGGTTTCTACCGATGAGATGAGCAAGGAAGAATTTCATCTACATCAAGAAAAAATAGATAAGTATATAAAAGATGAATACAATTGTCACTCTTATCTTTTGAATTTTCTTGCCGTTCATTTCTATGATTATTATGATATAATTTATAACTCTTTCAAGAAAATTTGGAAAGCTTTACAAAACAAGTACAATACCAAGGAGGTTGGTGCAAAAAAGTATGCTGCTAGTAGATTTTTCTGTTACCAAGTGGTGAATGGAAAATTGGTGGTGGATTAAGCACAAGACTTCCAGATGATCGTGACAATTGAGATCTGAAGGCATAAAGATTGGAGATAATCTGGTGGTAGTTGGCATAGTTGATAAACTACCACAATCTTGGAGGGAGTTCCAAAGACTTTGCGGCACAAACAAAATGAGACATCCTTGGAGACCTTAATCACACACATCCGTGTAGAAGAGGAGGCTAGAGGACAAGATGCACTCATGACAGAAGAGAGCAATGGTAATTCCACCACAAAGGTAAACCTTATTTCAGCCAATAATCATATGCCCAAAAATTATTTTCATAGAAATGGTCAATTGAAGCTTAAAAAGAGAGTTTTCAAAAATAATAATAGACCTCAAAGAAGGGAAAACCCAAATAAAAATTACAATAAAAACCAATGACCCCTTTCACAAGATCAATTTAATAAATCTTGTTTTGTAGGTGGCAAGAGAGGACACATTGCTCAATTTTGTAAATTTTGAAAATGTAAATATGCTCTGCAGGCTAATATAACAAAAGAACCTTTAGTGGCTATGATTATAGATGTCGATATGGTACAATATGTTGAAAGGCGATAGGTAGATTCTGATGCTAATAGGCACATTTGCTATGACAAAGATTTGTTCAAGTTATATACTCTCTTTGAAGAAGAAAAAACAATTATGCTTGGTGACTCTAGCAAAACCAAGGTTCTTGGGAGTGGTGAGGTTGGTTTGAAATTCACTTCTGGACGTGTGCTAACATTGAAAGATGTACTTCACACTCCGCCCATGAGGAAGAATTTGATGTCAAGCTTTTTGCTTAACAAGGCTAGCATCAAGCAGACTATAAAATCTGATAAATATGTAATCACTAAAAAGGGCTTATTTGTAGGTAATGGTTATGCTTGTGATGGGATCTTTACGTTGAATGTTGAGAATAATAAAGCATCTACCATTTCAGTTTATATATTTTCTTCTATTAATTTTTGACATTCTTGTTTGTGTCATATAAATAGTAAATATATGGGAATCATGAGCTGTTTAACTTAATTCTAAGATTGTCAAAAGATTTTGAAAAATGTAAAACTAGTAGTCAAGCTAAGTTTACAAAAAGGCCTCATAAAAGTTTTGTAAGAAATACCGAATTGCTTGAGTTAATTCACTTTGATTTATGTGAATTTGATGGAATTGTAACTCATCGAAGAAATAGATATATTATCACTTTTATTGATGATTTCTCAAATATAAAATTGTTATTTGTTGAAAATAAAAGTGATGCTTTTAAAAAATTTCAAGATTTTTTAAAAGAAGTTGAAAAGCAATTCAGTAAAAAAATAAAAAGAATAAGAAGTGATAGAGACCGGGAGTATGAATCAAGTGCATTCAACACATTTGTTCAATCTTTAGGAATTAAACATGAAACTACTGCATCATATTCACCTTTACTTCTAATGGTGTGGCTGAAAGAAAAAAATAAAACTCTAATTGAGTTAACGAATGCCATGTTAATTGAATCTGGTGCACCTTTATATTTTTAGGGTGAAGCTATTTTAACTACATGTCATATTTTGAATATGGTGTCACATTCATACCACACCTTTTGAGATGTGGAAAGAACATAAGTCAAATTTAGGATATTTGAGAGCGTAGGGTTGTCTTGTTTATGTAAGGCTTACTAACCCTAAAATATCTAAACTAGGTATAAGAGCTATTACCTATGCTTTTCTTAGTTATGTGATTAATAGTATAGATTATAGAATTTTTTATCTTGAAAACAAAATAATTTTTGAATTTAGTGATGCAATTTTTTATGAAGAAAAATTTCCTTTTAAATTGAAAAATGGTGGGGGTGAATAAGAAAATATTTTGTCACAACCTAGTTCTTCTACTTCTCATTTACAAAATCAAGACAATTTTGAAATAAAACCTAGAATGAGTAAAAGAGCTAGAGTTAAAAAGGATTTTGGTCCTAATTATTATATTTTTAACATTGAGGAAAATCCTCAAAATTTAGTAGAAGCTTTAACATCACCTGATATAAATGATGAGATGGAATCTCTAATTTCTAATAGAACTTGAAAATTAGTAGATCTTCCACCAGGTTGTAAGACCATAGGTTGTAAATGGGTCCTTAGAAAAAAGTTAAAACCGGATGAATTAGTAGATAAGTTTAAAGCTAAACTTGTTGCAAAAGGCTTTAAACAAAAAGTCGGTCCTTATTTCTTTGATACATTTTCTTTGGTAACAAGAATTATATCTATTAGAATGTTAAATGCTATTGGTGCAATTTTTTATTTGAAAATTCATCAAATAGATGTAAAAACAACTTTTTAAATGGGGACCTAGAGGAAAAGATTTACATGGATCAATCCAAAGGCTTTGTAAAGCCTAGACAAGGTATGTAAGCTAAATAAATCCCTATATGGCTTAAAACAGGCATCTATGCAGTGGCATGCAAATTTTGATTCATACATGATTGAGAATGGTTATAAATCAAATGAATGTGAATGTATTTATTCTAAATCATGGAATAATTTACATGTTATAATTAGCCTCTATGTGAATGATATGTTGATTTTTTGCTCAAATATGCATGTTATAATTGAGATAAGAAATATACTTAAAAGCCATTTTGATATGAAAGATCTTGGTGAGACTAATTTTATTTAGGCATGAAAATTACAGAAACATGTGATGAAATATTTCTTGATCAATCACATTATGTTGAAAAAATATAATTGTAAAGGTTATAGAAATGTTGCTACTCCTTTTGATTCTAGTGTTCATTTATTTCCTATGAATAATGACAATGAGATTTTTAATCAAAAGAATTATGCTAGCATCATTGGTAGTTTACGTTATGCTATTGATTGTACTAGACCTGACATTCCATATGCAGTAGGAGTGATTAGCAAATTTACTAGCAAGCCTAGTAAAGATTATTGGCTAGCTATTGAGTGAGTCATGATTCTCTCTCTACCACTGGTACCAAAAACTATTGCTTATTTTATAACAATTATCCTGATGTGATTGAAGCTTTAGTGATGCCGATTGGAATACTTTGTCAAGTGATTTTCTCTCTACCACTAGTTATATTTTTACCTTAGGTAGTGGTACTATTTGTTAGAAATCTAAAAAGCAAACAATAATTGCTAATTCAACCATGGAAGCTGAATTAATAACATTAGTTTTAGCTAGTGAAGAGGCAAATTGACTTTGAAATTGGTTATTTAAAATTCTACTTTAAGAAAAGTCAATTCCACCTATATTAATTCATTTTGATAACATTACCGCAATTGATAGAGTTAAAAACCGTTATTACAACAGTAAATCTAGACCTATAAGAAGAAAGCGCAAAACCGTGCGATCTTATTTGAGTAGTGGCATCATAACTATGGATTATATTATATTTCATGATAACCTTGGAAATTCATTTACCAAGCATTGGCAAAAGATAGGGTCTAAAATACTTCAAGGGGGATGGAAATAAAGTTCATAGATTCATGAGCCATATATGAGGATACCCAAGGACTAGAGATTCTGAGAATTTGGTTCAATTGGAAAAACGAACCATATGATGATCATAAGAAATGCACTATTTTTTTTTTATAATTATCTATTTTGTAAATTATTCATCCCTATGATGAATGTGCATTTATCCTGTAATGTGGAGAGGTTGAGCAAAAAATTTATAATGAAATTTGTAGCTCGTATAAGTGGGATGTCAGAAATACAAGAGCACCCTTAGAAAAATTTCACCTATATAAGCGTGGGCATGGGGCCACTCCCTATGAGATTTGAACTTATCTCAAATACACTCATTAAATTGGAATCAGCATTCGACCGTAAAGTACTAGCTATAAAAGCTCATGTCAACACCTGGGTTGTTATGTGTAAGCAGTGGCGCTTAATTTCCCAAAAGCAACCCTAGTTCAAGTCAAAGACCACTACAACTCCGGAGTTGAGATCACTGTTTTACTAAGTGAAGGTACAATGCAGAGCATTTTAATATTATAATTAAAATTGATTTATATTACAACATAAATGTAAAGATGCGGGAGTCAAATATGGAAGATGAAAAGTTAGTGAAAATATTTAATCCTACGTTGAAAATGGGAAAGATTATTTTATTCCTTTTAATTGTGGTGATTAATGGGCTAATTGGGTTAGATACGTGCGCAAGGGTCATAGGTTATTATAGCCATACGACATATGTTGGGTCCTTGTATCCTAAGAGAGACAAGTTAGGGAAAACTAATGACTTGAATCTACTTAAAGAGAGCGAGTGTTGCACCTTAATCCAAATAGTGTTGTGTATTTTTTTCTTTTCATATTAATAATATTTAGAAGTATTATTCAGTTTCTTTTTGTATTATTTCCATTATTATTGTATTTGCACCAACAAAGAATACTTGAGTAATATGTTTCTTACATTGAAGAGAACCCTTATTTTATAGAACATGCAGTCTCAAATGATATAATTTCTTTTCGGCTTTATTTGTTAATGAAAATTCAATATTTCCTATAATTTTTTTTTTAAAAAAAAGGAGTAATTGAGTCGAGGTAGACTATTTACCTTCTGGAATGGTTCCAAATTTGACCGAAGGTAAAAATTCTTCCATTCTATAAATTTTGTCAAATAACCCTTTCGGAAGATGGTCGAGCGATATCATATTGATGACCCAAATGAAAGTTATTACGACCCGAAAAATGAGAGATAATTGTTCCGATTTCTTCATTTCTCTTACTAGGACCAAATTTCCCTTGCTACTGTCTGCATTGGATAAATCAAAAGCAATAGAAATAATCATACCAGAGAAATAAGTTTTAAACACTCCAGCAAAACAATACACTTTAAAAATAAATTGTACTATTCATCAAAAAAAAATTATCAAAAAAATTAAACTCTAAGAAACTATATATAGATAAGGAAAATGAATGTAATTCTTTCTTCAGAGTTTCAGAGATGCCAAGGAATATTAG
The DNA here is from genome assembly GCA_020976635.1 of Castanea crenata. NCBI lineage: Eukaryota > Viridiplantae > Streptophyta > Magnoliopsida > Fagales > Fagaceae > Castanea > Castanea crenata. Next base: position 94,601 of record JAGHPS010000533.1, read on the forward strand.
CCATTTGGATTCATTCTTGCTTGGCACTGTCCTAGCTAGGGAATACCTAAGGCATGCGTGGTTAATTGGAAGAAGGTATCTCATAAGACATCACTCTCACATCATGTAGGATCCAAACATGGTGTGAGAAAAGTCTCATCAGATTGTTTTATAAAATAATTTTTCAACTAATATTAGCAAGATTGTTTAGTTTGAGTAATGCTATAGAAATAAAAAATTTCACTATCTTTCTAAAAATTGTTAGAAGTAATATATTGGGATTGGTGTTAATTACAATGTGGCAATATATATTAGGATTGGTAAACTCTTTAATAGTTAAATAAGAGATTTGAGATTCAATCCCTGTCTACATAAAAAACTGATTAGTATCTTAGTCTAATGATAAGAGCTATCATTAGGAGTGGATGCCATAAGTTAAAACTTTAAAAATATATATTAAGATTGGTTTTAAATGATCTTAAACTCTTAGATATTACTTGGAAAATAGGAAGTTAATTACAATTGTTGAATTAATCATGACCGTCTTTTTGTGTTTTCTAACATTAAATTTTTTTTTTTTTTTTTTTTTGGTGTACACATAACTTGATATTGAACAGTGAATGCCACCCATGCAATTTGTAAAAAGTAAGGTCAGGGAAATTACTTAGATGTGTGCATGAGTTAGATTGTAGTGTTTTTTTATATAAACCAACAATGGAAAATCATAATCCAACCCATCCAGGGATGGATTGTGTTGGGTTAGTGGGTTGTGCATACATGTTTCGTACCTTAAAAAACTTAGAATTTTCGTAAACTATTTAAGCACTTTTCTCATTAAATTGTTACAACTCACATAATATGCTTAAATTATATTCTAAATTTCTAAACTCATCAAAACAAATTTTGAAAATACCAAAATTAATCAAATTCAAAATAAAGATAATAAAATAGACATATATATGGTGGGTTGGATTGGCATGGGTCAGGTGGTTTCAAATCTAACTCGAGACTTTAATTAAAATTTAAACCCATCTCAACCTAATTCATTGAGTTGGTGGGTTGGATTTACACCCTTAATATTACCTATTTTTCTATATACGTTTTATAAATTAAATAATAATCAATAAAAAAATAAAACATTTATTTATTATGAAGTGATAATGTAGCACCAATTACATACTACATCAGTTTGTAATATTTTTATTATAAAATTGGTTTTAGTTCTAATATTTTCCTTTTGTAATTAGGTAATGTTAGGAACTCAATTTGTTAAAATGAAAAATTGTTGTTGAAACAACATCATTTGTCTTTAAAATAATTGAGAAATTTTTTGTGTAACTACAAATATTATTTGCAAAATTGTTTCACTAAACCACATTGGATATAACCATGATATTGAATGCCAAGAAAAGATTGTCTAAAAAGAAATGTGCAAAAATATTTGTCACGCTTAACTGTGAGGGGACGTTTATCCCTTTTATTTAAATCTACCACTTTTTTATCATAATCGAACAAAGATTGTGTCCACATATTTCTACAATATTTAAAGAGCAGAATGGGGCAACACTTACAGCTGCTAGTGTGAATGGCAATTGCATGCAAGACATTCATGCCGTGCCTTCCAGCATAGGAGCAGTCTGAAGCAGCAGTTAGGATATAAAAAGCTATGTCGTAGCGTTGTTTGTCCACAGCTAGGAACAATGCAGATTCCCCAACCTTGTTTACATACTTAGCTAGCTCTGGATCCTCCTTGATTAGCATTTTCACAATTTCAAACTTCCCATATCGCACAGCAACGTGCAGGGCTGTATCCTTCCCTAGAATATTCACCATCCTCAGAAGCTGTCGATGACCACCTGCTTCAACATTCAGCTTTTTGGCATGATCTATTAGGAACTTTACCAACGAAGAATTTTCTACCATCGCAGCAACATGTAGTGGAGTATTGCCTTTGGAGTTTGTTTTATAAACAAGGCTTGGACAATAATAAACTATCTTTTCCACAACCTCAAATTTTTTGAATTGCAGTGCAACATGAAGAACAGTGTTCTTCCCGGCTGTCACTTGCAGATGGATACTACTGGGATATATCAAACTCTTAAAATAACTTGAATCACCGGTGGAAGCAGCTTGGAACAAGGTAATTCTGTTTAGAACAAGGTAGTTTTTTGTTGCTTGTGGGGTATCTCTGATACTGTGCTTAGAGTCCGTGTAGCCAACAATTGTTGTAAATTTCAGGGTGGCTAAGCGGTGTTTGTTTCTTATTAGCTGCAACCAGCTGTGTGGTTATTGAACTGCTTGTAAATTGTTAATTGAAGAATGAAACTGTTTATTCATTTGAAAAACTTTTTAAAAAAAATCTACTATTGAATCTAATGTTCTAGTGCATTGGATCATTACGATGATAACATGTATTTGCTTTTTAGCCATTTAATACTGCTAGAAGAGATTCAGTGTACTTGAGTCATTGGACTCAAGCCAAGCCCTAAATAAAATAAAAAGTAATAAAAAATAAAGAAATGGTGGGAGAAAAAATATATATATTTTTCTATTTTTCCTTCCATGTGTTTTGTCTGCAAAATAATAGAAAATAAAGGAATGCGGGGTGGAAAAAAAAAAAAACATATTTTTCCTTCCATGCGTTCTGTTTGCAAGGGTGGAAGAGAATGGAAAATAAACATTATGTGAGACAGTGAGTCCCACTCACTCTCCCCTTATTTAGAGGAGCTAAGATGGTGGGTCAGAGTTCCCCTTATTACTCATACTTACACAACTTTTAATTTTCACCACTTACAATCTATCATTTAGTTGTGAAAAAATTGTGTCCATTGGGGAGGGGGGGGGGGGAGGGGGGGGTTGTTTGGCCATGGCCCCCTAGATTTTCCAAAAATGCCCCCCCCCCCTTTTTTAATGTTAAAATTTTTAAATATTGAGTAAACTTTAGGTGATGACCCCCTCTTCATTTTTTTTTTAAGTATAAATTATTTTTGATTTATTGTTTCTCATTTATTTTCCTTTTATATTGACATTTTTGTCATATAAAGCCTTAATGTTATGAGCATTTAAGTATATGTTAAATAAAAATATGAAAGTATCTCTCTTTAGCAAAAGATTTTGAGAGAGAGAGAGGAGAGAGAGAGAGAGTTACCAGAATACAATGATACATTTGACTTGGCCTCCCTTGAGAAAATTTTCTGGCTCCACCACTGACTATATCTTAAGAACTAATTCAATCAAAAGAGGTAAGACATATTTTGATGTCTTTAATCACCTAGGAGAAATGCTAGTTAGTTTGGGAGAGGTCGTTGTTGGTAGAGATGACGATTTGGGAGTTAGTTAGTAGTATTGAATAGAAAGGCAAAATGAGATGAAAACAAAAACAAAACCTGAAAAGAAGAATGGCTTCAGCTAGATGAAGTGGATATTTCTCTTTATAACCTTTTTATCATAAAATAGAACAAGAAAAATCTCTAGTAACAAGTAACAATAATAACGAAAGACCATCATATTCTGAAAATAAACTTCACCTGAGTGTCTAAAGGTGTTGAGCAAAATAAAAAAATCAATAAAAAAGAATAAGATCCATTCTAAAGAAGAAACTCTGGGCTCATCAAGAATGCTATTTCGGTATACAACAAATCTAACAATCAAAAGAACAATATCATGCTTTTTTTTTCATAACGAAGAAGAATTTTTTCAAAAGCAAAGGTAATACGATCAAAGCAACAACACCAACATAACAATAAAATAAAAATAAAATAAAAGCATTACACAAGCGCACCAAATAAAGTCATTGAAACAAGCCTAATTAAACACAACAAACCTCCAATAGAATGATCTTGATAATGCTTTCCTCATACTGACGGCATTCCTCTTACTCCAACTGTGCCCATACCAACTTGTAAACATAGTTTTCAATCCTCTTCCTTGCAAATTCTGAACGCCCACAATCAATTTAATCATCTCAGACCAGCTTGGGCTTAGCAATCACAGTCTTTCTAGACTTCTTTATTGAGAGAGGGAAACAACATGCCACTCAGGACGCAACAAAAAGAATAACGGCTACACTGATCCCAAAAGAGTGTGGTACAACTGTATAGGTGCCTGATATAAAAGCTACCAGCAATGCTCCAATTGACCAGTTTGTGAAAAGAGGGGCACGCTGTATCACTTCGCTGTGATAAACGTCCTCCGTACTTGTGTCTGAAGCTAATAAAAAGTGGATTAATACTGAGGTAGTGGAAAATCCAAAAGCTAAAGTATTAGCTATTAGAAATACACCGAAAACGCTCACTTTTGCTTAATACTGCCAAGCCCTCATTCCACACTTCCGCTTTGGTTATATCCACCGGGCACCGTGAAAGCTGCTGTGAAGGTCACAGTAGTGATGAGTGTGGCTACCAACAAATTGGTCTCACTCACTTCCCTCCCAAAATCTGATACGGAAGTTCCCTTGCCATTGCCATCGTCATTTCCTTGCAAATTCTGAATGCCCACCTTTAAGAGTGCTCCCTTTAGGCTTAGTCGAGCGCCAATACTTGACTTCCCCTTTTTGATCTTGATTTTCATCATGTAAAATATATAAATAGAACAATCAAAAAAGATTTTTGTAAGGAAAATGCTAAATGTAGCTACCCATAAAAACAAACAACTGCACACACACTATACATGCAATTGGTCTCCCTCACTTGTTTCATAAGATCTGATATGGGCACTCCATCTGCATTGTCATAGTCATAGCCATTGTCTGCCAGTTGTTTTCTTTTCCTCTTAGGGAACAAATTCCGAATGAATGCTTTCATCAAGCTGTATTGGACGAGCGCCTTTACTCGACAATGGCATCTTGATTTCACCATGTAAAGTTTCTAATTAAATAGATGGTTTTTGTATTGAAAATGCTAAAGCTAGTTATCCATAAAAACAGACACATGCATACACACGTTACACGCATTATACATGCAAGACTTGTATGTGATTTTCCTATGTATTTTGGGTCAGATCAATTAAGTAATATGTACGGAATCTTTCTTAAAATTAGAGGAAAAAAAGAAAAAAAAAAAAGAAAAAAGGAAAAGAAAAAAGAGAGGTTATATGTATGGTAACTTAATTGGTATCTTAGCGATAAAAGATCATTGTTCATGAAATAGAATTCATAAGTTGAATTTTTACTATATCTATAAAATACAAAAGCTATATCTATGATAATTTTGAGTAATATTATACCAGTTAATAACTTTTTTTTTATCAGATTAATATTTTAAAACTACAACAATTGAATTATATGTTCTCTATATTCTTAATATGTATGTCAAATTTTGGAGCAATAAGATATTATTTATAATTCAATCCATAAACTCTAATTTAATGCATACTTTTTTAATAATAAAAAAAAATCTTCATCACTGTACCTCATTATTTCAGTAGCCAAATATGAAAGAACAAAAATAAACGAAGCTAGATGTACTAGTTTTACACACACACACGCACACACAAAACACAAAAAAACAGAGAGATAGAGATAGGGATGGGGGAAATGGGTGAGGCTCAAATCTACAAGTTTTATACCCAAAATTTACACACTCTTAACATCAACAAATACATTTTCACAACCACTTTTGTTGTTGGGGGGGGGGGGGGGGGGGGGGGGGAGAGAGAGAGAGAGAGAAAGAGAGAAAGAGATACAAACACAAACCCACGCACCATCAAACACACACACACACACACACACACACACACACACATATATATATATATATATAAATAAGATTGATGTTTAAAGGCAGGTTTGTGTTCTTGCGTTTATGTTTAAATCTGGGTTTATGTTCTTATTTGTTCTTATTCAAGATGAACCCATATCTAAATTCATGTATTTTTTTGTTTTTGTTTTTAATTATGCTTTTATTTTATTTTTTTAAATTGATAAATTAATTTTTTGAATTGGATGTTGTGGTGACAATTTTTATTATTATTTCAATAACCACATAGATTATTTTTGTTAGTGAGATGGTGGTAGATATTAAATTGAGAATGATTTTTTGATTTTAGGAACCAAAAATAGAGGGAAAAAAAGTACAGACCAAAATGAAAATCGGCAAAAAATGTAGAGACGAAAATATAATTTACGCATTTAATTATACACACACACACTTAAACCTATGCTTCTAATCTGTTTAGATGCAAATTTTTTTTAGTTTTTTTTTAATGAATTCCTTGTTAATATGTGAGGTGTTCATCTAAATTTTATTACAATTTTTTTTTTTTTTTTTGGAAAACCTTTTATTCGTTTTTAGAGATTTTCACCTCTTTTTATTATTATATTGTGTTCATTGCTAGTAACAAATTATCTAGAGAACCTTTTGAGGCATGCCTAATTTTTATCAAAATTTAAAATCTTTTGTGAATAACTAATACGTGTATAAAGCTACAAAGTACAAAGATGAGTGAATAGTGGTCCACCTACACTTTGCTATTTTTTTTTCCCTTTTTATTGTCTTTGTTAAACAATTGAGTAATGTTACATTTACAATATTTTTACAACAAATCTTAAGTTGTAATCTATTATTAGTTCCAATTCGGCCCACCAATGACATCACTTGTTTTACCTATCAATAACAGATTTCGACTTAGAATTTATTATGAAATGTTGTAAACATAATATTACTCTAAAAAATTGATTTTGAGTAATGTTAAGGATATATAATTTCCACAACATTCCTAAATTAACGTAGCAAAAAAAAAAAAAATTTGAAATTGTGGTGAGTCCATGTATGAGTTGACATGTAATTTAGGAATGTTGTGAAGTTATTGTTACATTTTGTTGTGTCCATGCATTAGTATTATTATTATTATTTTTACATCCTATTGGCTAATAATTGAGGCCTAATTAATACTTTTATAGCTATAGGTATAGAAATTTCCCTATTGGTTAAATTTCAGACATTGTTCCACTTGGGACCTTAGGCGACTACCTAATTGGTTTAGTGATAGGACTAACCCTACACATCAAATCAATGAAAAATTGTGCAAAAATAAATGGTTATTATAGTGGATGATAGTTGACACTATTCATTTTGTATTAATTTTTTCTTTACGTACATATGAGGGAAAATAGTGGATAAAAGTGGTTATGAGTAAAGAAAGAAAAACAATAAAAAAAATGAGTATATAAAATAGAAAAAAAATATGCTAAAATAGACATAAATTTTTACACTAGCTAATCGATATGCTCTGTGCTAGTTAATATAATACTTTCAATAAAATCAAATTAATAGAACTTGTTCACCTCTGTATTCAACCACTTATGTTATAGGTATCACCGTATCAGTATGTTTTACCCTTCTAGAAAGTGTTAAGACGTACCCTTTTCTGTGAATCAAATGAGTGATGCTTGTCTTAAAAAAAAATGTGATACTTTTAAAATTTCTACAAGTAATAGTAGCGTGTAGGTTTCTCTTTCATCTATATTTCTAATTTAGAAAAATGTTTTGTCCACAATATTTTCACAACAAATCTTAGTAGTAGGTTGTTATTAGTTGTTATTGTTAGATCAAAAACTAATCTCAGTGGTAGGTTAAATTTGAACTAATAACAATTAATCACTTATAATTTATGTGAAAATATTGTAGACGTAGCACCTCTCATCTATACTATCTGTAAAAGGATTTCCCTTTTTAGAAATATCCCTAAACCTTTTGTTTAACAGGGAAAAAAATGAGGACAACTTGGTAAAAATATATTTTCAACTTCACTTAAAATGCCTATAAAATAGAATATTCTTCTACTAATTCATGTCTTCAAAATAAATTTATCCCAAAATAAAATAAAATAAAAAATAAAAGAAATTTATGACATTAAGCAAAAAAAAAAAAAAAAAGCCTCAGCATGTGATAAGGCTAAGTACTATTTAGTAGCCTTTGAGCACACGCTTATGTGTGTGCTTAGATGCTTTTTTTTTTTTTTTTTTTGGTAAATATTAATATTTGATTGGAAGATAAACGTGAGGATATTTTTTATTTTTTGTTCAACGTGTTTTTTCTAATTTTTTTTATATAAAAAATAGTAAATGTATAGTTACTTTGAAGAAGTGGGTCAGTGGGAGAGTAATCTTATTTTGTAGGAAATGTTTTAAGATAAAATAGGGTATAAGGGTAGTTTGGAACCAAAAAAATGTCCAGTCCAAAAAATGGAAGTCTTTTAAATAGTAGTATAGATAAGATGATTTCCTATTTGGACTGAACTTTTATATAAATTATAAACACTCCTAAACCTTAGTTTAACAGAGAAAAAACTTGAAGACAACCTAAGTAATATATATCTCCAACTCTATTTTAAATATCTACAAAATAGGACACTCTCCTACTAATTCATGTCTTCAAAAATAAACTTATTCAAAATTTTTAAAAGAATTGGAAATTATATGACACTAGAGAAAAAAATTTCACTGTACGAAACCCGAAAACTAATGTACCAAATGTAGTTTATGTGCTAAGTAGTAAATAATAATAATAATGCAAAAATTTGGGAGTTTCTTCGTGCAAAGTTCCTATTAGTTCTCGCAAAAAATCTAAATTGTACAATCAGGACGGAAGGGGCATACCGTTGGCCTGGAGTGTAACTGCTTGCTTAATAAAAGAGTCCATTGGGGTGATGCCTTTCTCATTTGTAGCATTTGTGTCAACACCTAGACCATCCTCTAGGAGAAATGATGCAATCCAGTAATGCCCATTGATGACTGCCAGATGCAAAGGCGTGTTCCTTCTTCGTCCTTTTCGTTGATGAGACCCTCAAACTGAGGACTCCACCTAAAATAAACCACTACTTCCACCCTCCACTTTCTGCAGCGCAGAAGAGCATTCCGATCCTGTTGTCCAACAATCGGAAATATCTAGACATGCCTCCATGAGTTCATCACAACAGGATAATTGTTTCCTTGGCGGCAATGTGAAGAGCAGATAAACCTTCTTTGTTTCTTGCATATGCACGGGAATTATCATTTTTTAAAAGCAGCCTGACTAATCTCCAATTACCCAAATGCACGGCAATGTGTAGAGGAGTCCATCCGAGTCATCGCCTTGTTCAAGTGTGGATGGCCATTTTCTCATCACTTGTTCCACTAAATCTAAGAAGATATGGGAAAACGGTATTGCTCAGTTAGTACATATTAAGATCAAGTTACATTTTATATCATTATATTTTGTTAACTCTCCCAAAAAAAAACAAAAAAAAAACAAAAAAAACCTTGTAAAATATCTTTTTAATAGAAAATGCAAATTGTTCATGCTTGTTTATTTCATTTTAGAAAAATATTATTTTCCCTTTTAACTTAATTTTCAATTTGTGATGCAATAAATTTATTTTATGTGGGAATTTTTAAAATATAACTAAAACAATTACTTCTAGAACATAAGTACTTTTTCATTAAAATTTATATACGAAATAATAATAAGTTTTTGTAAGGGAATCTATAATTTTAAATAGCACCTAAATAGAATAAGCTAGAATTAATTTTGGATTAATTAATGTTAGATGGATTTAAAATAATTTTAAATAGGTTGGAAGTTTTATACATTTAAAATTTTAAATGAGATGGAGGACACTTAGTACAAATTGAAGCACATATAAAATATAGAGACACTTAACATCAAATTGCTAGTCTACTATACCATTAGTATCTTAAATTGATACCACATAGTTCTAGTAGCTCTAGCTCTAGCTATAGCTCTTGCTATATGTTAGTTTATTAGTATTACTGTTTTATTCATTTTGTTTATAAAATACATGTTTTATTTTCCTTGTTTTTTTTTTTTTGGTTTTTCACCATAGTTTGGCCTTCTTTTCTTTTATTATGTATATTATGACTTTGGTCTTTGTGTTATGTTTAGAGTCGATTTTAGAAACTATGGTTTTGCCATTATTTTTATTCTTGGGGGGCATTAAATAAATAAATACATAAGAGTTCAATTTTTAGAGGCTAACAATGTTTTCTTTAAAATTATCTTTAAAGTTCAGTTTCCCCCTAAACTATCAGTTATGTTAATTATAATCACTATTTAAGTTTTTTAATTATAGTTTAAAAATTTTAGTCTTGAATTATTTACTCAATTTATTCAAAAATACTCACTCTTTCAAATGCTAAGAGTTCTTTTAGTGAACAACACAA